>BHEV01022135.1:0-10481 GCA_004319985.1 Emydocephalus ijimae
TCCAGCTGGTGGGGAGGCAGAGGTAGAAGTAGAAACGCCAGATGATATTGGTTTCCTGCTCATTTTAATGCTTCCAAATCTAAAGAATCTTCAAATTCTTTTTAACTTTTAATCCAACTGGTAGAATAGCCAATTATAATCCAAAATGGAAAAATCCAATAGTAAAAGGCCCAAAACCAAAGAAGAAAATGGAAAAAAGGAAGAAGAAAAGATCTTCAGGTTCTTCTAGACCCTAATCCAATTACGAAGTAGTCCCCCATAAAAAATAAAAAATAGAAAGAAAAAAAACCCCAAAATAATAATATTGATTAAGAGAAAAAAAGAACAAAAAGAAAAAAGAAAAGAAGAAATTCCTTCAGTTTCTTCACACCTTAATCCAGTTGAGAAGTCTCAATAATCAAAAAAGAAAAACAGAGTGGTCCAAAAACATGGATAGAAAAAACAAAAGGATCCCAATAAAAATAAGGAAAAAAAAGAAAAATAAAGAAAAAGCTCTGAAGCTTTCCCTTTGAAATAAAAAGCAAAAATAAGAATATTGCTCGAATTGAAATTTACAAAAAGGCTGGTGAGTAGGGGTATCACAAGTATATATATATATATATATATATTGACAGTAGTGCACTTTATTTAGTTATCCAAGGCTCTTATTATGACTCTCTTCTCCAGCAGCTTCAAAGCCAAGCCTCATGTGTTGAAATATTGATAAGAGTCCAGGAAAGCACCTGTAATAATATTTTGCTGAGCTGTCCCTCTATCTTATCACGTTGAAATGTCCTTGAGAAGGAGTCTTCTTACCATTCTCTCCAATTCAAATAAAATATTTTCAAGCCTCTAGTTGGCAGTGTTACAAAGTTTCTTAATGCTCTTCCCGCCTCCCAGCCAGAAAAAAAGAATAATTTATACAAAAAGAAAAAGAAAAGAATAGCCAAAGGGATCCTCTATCCTAAAAGAAAATTAAAAAATCAAAAGGAGCATAAAAATATATGTAAGAGAAAATTCAATCTGGTTACCTACAAAGTCACACTAAAGTCCCCCCCCCCAAAAAAAAAGTAAGCAAAAGAAAAAAAAATCCAAGCCTCAATTTGACATCACTTTAAAAAACGCCGCTCATACAGTTTTTGTCAAAAAAAAAAATCTCACAGGTTTCTCTCAATTCAGGATGCCCTTTCAAATCTCAGTGAATTTACAACACAAAAGAAGTTTCTCACCCAGCCAACACACTTTCACTCCAGCCNAAAAAGTAAGCAAAAGAAAAAAAAATCCAAGCCTCAATTTGACATCACTTTAAAAAACGCCGCTCATACAGTTTTTGTCAAAAAAAAAAATCTCACAGGTTTCTCTCAATTCAGGATGCCCTTTCAAATCTCAGTGAATTTACAACACAAAAGAAGTTTCTCACCCAGCCAACACACTTTCACTCCAGCCACTTTCTTTCCAGAGCTGTCCCGACTTCAGCAGCTATGGAGGCTGCCTCTCCGCCACCAGCAAAAGGGCTTCTCCCGGATCAAACCAGAGATTTTGCGACATCTCTGGGATCCTGGGACAGTGCCCTTCACAATCACCATCTCTACGGGACAGTTTAGGTCCATTGGGACCGACCAGAGGCGAAAATATCGGCTGCGATCTCAGAGCCCCGAGATCGCAGCTGTATCACCGAAACGAAGCTCCGCTTTCTCCCTGACTTATGGTTTTAATGATTAGAAGGAATAAATGATAGAAGGAATTATGATGAAATCTCAAGACTTCTTTTTTTCTTTCTCACATTTCTTTATTTTTCTTTACATGTATTTCTTATTGTTGTTTAAACTGTTTTAATAAAAATATTTTAAAAGAAGAAACATTGGTATTAACGGAACAGCCAGAGTTGCTTTCTTATTCTCATTTTTAAACAAGTAATTTAATTTCAAAATAAGCCATGCTGGAGTTGGAGAGAATGAGAAGCCTAGTCTCATTAGTAATGATGGCTCTGAAAAACGTCCACTGGGAAAAATGTGACACATATATCAATTATCAATATATCATCTCAAAGATATAGGCTTGATTCTCAAAATATGGCAAGGATCATATAAAACAAAGAAACTGAACTTGCCTTCATATTACAAGAAATCACTTTCAGTAAGAATTATGCTACTATTTACTGTTTTCCCTTTTGAGAAAACAAAGGCAAAGAAAGCTAGAAGCAGCTAATTATTTCTGGTTTGCTATAACACCCACGTATTTATTCTCGGTTCCTTACCAAAAGTTCCACATCATTTTCAATGGAAATGGAGTCCCTACCTATTTCCCTACGGCAGACTTTGGAACAACAAGGGTAAATACTTTTATGTAAAGATTTTACATAGATATAACATTTGAATGGGCATAATGTTGACAACACCATCAAGTTTAAGTAGGGATGACACCAGCATGAGTAGTAGGAGATTGGGCTCCATAAGTAGATTTGCAGAATCTGCTGATGCTGAACCAGAAACCTGGTGGGACAAATTCTGAGAGGGAAACATTCCTTTCTCCAGTCTTGCTTATGCATGCCAGATCAGCACCCTCAATCACAATAAGATCATTTATTCTCAACGACAATAAGATCATTATAAGACAGATTTATTGAAAAGCATCTTGCATTCAAAAGTAGAAGCCAGAATCCGTAGCTACTGAGGATCTGATTAACTGGTAGAAGAAGTAAATGCTGAGGATCAGACATCAGGATCAAATGGTGTCCCCAGCATTCTCAAGTAAAACAGTCTCTCAGATTCCCACATTTTCCCTGCCCATCACAGCACCAAAGATACTACTTGCCTCTCCTACCCCCTAATCTGTCTCACCCACAGCTCCCATGTGCCATGCTGAGGCACACATGCTGTATATTAACTCATCACCATTCTAATCATGCCCACACAAATGCATCATCTTAGCCCCTACACATAATTATCCTATGTTAGGTATTATATTTCCACTATCCAGAAATATATAATCAAACTCACACTCTAAATTGGCTGATTGTATTGTATTGTGCTGTATTTCAATGATTGATCAGCCAGTTTTGGAATCTTATGTTTTGATCCAGAGATGTGAAGTTATAAGGCAATATCTCACCTCATTCTGATCCATTATATAACAAAGGGTACACTTTGATCTTATCAGTCTAAGTAAAGATGACTTAAGAAGATTTTATCAAATATAAGCAGTAGTTTGATGGTGATCTTTACCAAGCCAGGAAAATATTGATTTGGTCAAAATATTTTTCGAACATTAATATCTCATAAACTAGAGCAAATTCAGATGCTCCAGTGTGGCATTAAAATGCTATGCTAACAGTCCTTCTAAGGAGCCACATTTAAATGACTGCTGATTCACAGGGACACTAATTGGATTCTCACAGAAATGTTAGTCTCTTTTTATTCAACAAAATGCCAATCATATAATCTGTATCTTGTTAAAATGGTGCTATTTCATAAATCTCGCCCTTTCTTCCAGTCATTTTTCTGCTCATAGGCTGAAATTATTCCCAGCCTTCATCTCAACAGAAAAAGAACATCCTTCTTATCTATCCAAAGGCCAGGGGCAGGGAGGAGAGAGACCACTCTTTCCATCTTATTGCATTAACAATCGGCTCATGGGTTACAGGTTCCTCATCCATAAATAGATTTAAAATTTAGATACAAGTGTGGCATGTTTTCTCCTTCTCCTCCTCCTCCTCCACCACCACCACCTCCTCCTCCTCCTCTATCCCAAAGCAGGCTATAGATTACCAGTTGGCTAATTGTTATTTACTGGAACATGAACTATACTGTCATAAACCTAAACAAGTCATGTGGAAATCTGCCTGCACAACGCATGCCCAAAGACACAGTAATATCCAAGCTTCATTTGTGCAGAAAATGATATAATTCCCACTCCAAGCAATGTCTTCCTCAACTAGAAATTCAGTTACATGAGCTGAAAGCAGCTTTTCTTTAACAGGAAAAGACATGCAAATCTGCCCAACATAAAAGCATCAGAAGAGCATTTCATTATAAAAGAATTAACTCACCTTGCTTCCAAACATTTCATATAATTCTAAGACATCATGAATAGATTATCAGTTGTGATTTTTTTTACAATTTCAATTTTTTGTTGGTTAAAATGCCACACCTCTATTCTGTCCCAAAAGGTTATACTTACATAGCTGCTTTTAAAAAAAAAGTCTGTTTAAAAGCAAATTTGGGTGGGATCGAAGAGAAAGGATTCCAAATAATGCCCATGGCTCCTTCCTTCCCCCCAGCAAAGTGGCAGGCAGTTCCTTAGGTCAAATGAAGAGCACCCACACAATTGGCAAAAATTAGCACCTCGGGTTCACATTACCATTACATTTTAGAACTCAATGGGCCAAATCACTGATTCATAGCCTACCTAGCTTATTAAGAAGTTAAAGCACCATTCATAACTCCATGGGGATGTAGAAAGATTGCTGATATAAAATATTCATTCTTGGTTTACTCACAGGTCCATGTTGGAAAGGAGAACTTAACAAATAATTGCTGGTATGCGAGCTGCAATACTTGACAGAAAAAGGTGTTTTTACTCCCTGCCTCTTTCCCAGCAGAGTCCAAAGCAAGCCCTAGCAAGGAGCCTGTGTAAGAGTTACTGAGGGAAAGGGAAGTAAAATAAGCAAGATGGTGAACATCGCCATGTGATTGAAAGCCCATATTTTTAATGTATTTTCATGTGAAAAGGTACAGCCCTTCAATCATATAGTCATGTCCACAAAATTGACATTTTAATATATATAATCTTAGTGCAGTCACCTCTTAGCTGGTCAATAGAAGCTCATATTGGAGCATCTGTATGATGCTATAAGTGGTTTTAAGATTCTTACTTTTCTCATATTAGTTCTTAAAGAGAGCAAACCAAAAGCATCTTTTCTAAAGCCTCATTGATTTCAGTCATTAAATGAATTCAGGAAGTTTTGTCTTGTCAATCAATTAGCTCCAACCACCCTTGTAATCAGTTTAACTTGAAGGAGAAAATTAGATGCATTGACTCATATTGCATGGATGTTATACAGAAGAAAAAAAAGGAAAACTTTTGAAAAAGAAGGCGTATTCATTCACCAAGTCCTCATTACTTTACTAAACATCTTTAGTCGATTTCACTTGATTCTAAGCACTTTCAATATTACACCAACTTAACCTTTTAAAAGGGCTTTTATTGATAGTACAATGCAGCCATTCTTGCTTCCTGGGAGTTTGAGAAAAGGGAAGGGAGAAAATTAAATTACTTAACTTAGTGGTCTTGATTATCAGAAATAATTACCTCCACTCAATTCTCAAACATGAACTCTCTTGAGAATGAAACATTTTCACTGGGGGAGTCAGCAAGGAACTGAGTCCAGAGGAACCTGTTTGTAACTTATTTAGAGGCTTCTAATTAACCCACTGAGTGTATAATGCAATCAAAGCTTCTCTGTTAGACTTAATTATTAAAAGCTATTAAAGACGAGAAAGCATGTGCCTCGAAAAACTGTGTGTGTCCAATATCCCCAAAGACAAGTCTACTTCTGAAAGAAAAATGAAGCATGCAACACTTTGCAGGTAAAGCCTACATGAAGAATGAGCTATGCACAGTATTCTAGAAAATACATATGAAATGAATTTTCTTATGCCATCAATCCATAAAGGCTTGGCCATCCATCACTTAGAAATGTATCAGCCAAGATGGCAGCTGTAAGGATAACACTGGGCTAAATTTACAGTTACCATCAACAAGGAACGCTGTTTATTATAAACCATCTATGCTGATCTTGTACCTGTCTACAATTTTCTGAGATCAAACTGTTTGGCCATTTTAGGGATCTATCCCATATTATAAGACCACATATATAAATGACAACCAGAGATAGAAATATCTGCTTTTTTGAAATTCTGAAAAATAATGATACATTTAACTTGCCTTCCAGTGCTTCCTAAGGATATCAGATGACTGAAATATTTTCCTGCACAATATTTTAATATTTAATTAGTTTTAAATATATGGTCCTTGAAATATAATATTGCTTATGCACAAAATCATTACCATATTTTTAAGATGTGGAATATGGGAGAAGAATTGGAAATTCTATAAAGAAAAAAATTACCAAAATTAAACCTTAATTGTTATAAATTTATACTGATTATCTTAATTCAAAACCTTGGGAAAAAATGCCTTCACCACTTAAGAAGGACTCCCATTTACAAATTTAGTGAATCAGTCTACTATTAAACAGTGAGAGGATAGGCAGCATTTTTAAAAAGGGATCCAGCAGCACAGCAAAGGATAAAAAAGATTAAACTCATGGCCCCAGTGGAGTCTTCATGAGAGGAAACAGGAGCCGGTAACAGGGCATTAAGGGAACATGGACATCTGCTACAAGCTACAATGGTGTCAAAATGACAATATGTGCATCATTACCTATCATGCTGCCTAAGAAATTTTCATCATTTGCACAATGATCTCTTTATGCATGCATCATAGTTTGAACTCTGCACATGTCTGATGCCAACACGTCAAACAATCTGAAAGCATCAGGATCTACCTGAGTTCTTTCTTTATGGGATTATTCAATATAATATGGAATATTATGAATATATGCTGCTAAAATTCTCATTGTCGTGATTTGTAACTGGGCGAAACAATGCATCATAGGACAACATTTTTTGAACCAAGGTCCCCCAAATAGGCTAGCTTACATAATGGGTACAAAATCTAGGATTTATGACTACTACTGTGTTTCTCCAACAACATGGCCTCCACCAATAGGAAGGCCCAGCATGATTTCTAGGCATGAGGTGAAATTAAGCCCTGCCCCCAAAATTTAGGCCTATTTAATCCATGCATTTCCCCATTTTTCACATCGTTCATTAAAACTACATGAGGTGAAGAGAACTGGGGGAGAAGGGGCGGGAGAAAACTTGCCTTTAGGAGCACCCTGCAGGTAGCCTAGGCTAGAATACCCCAATCTACTACCGATAGAACATCAGCCGATAGAAACTCTGAAAAGGCAGAGTCACCAGCCATTTCTATCGGCTGGTAGAAGTGGCCTCAGGGTGAGTGCCCATGCACAGTCCCCTCACCATGAAGCCATTTCTATCGGCCGATGGAAGCTCCCCAAAGGCAGAGTCACCAGCCGCTTTTATTGGCCAGTAGAAGTGGCTTCATGGTGAAGGGAGTATGCGTGGGGTGCTCACCCTGAGGCTGCATCTACGACAGATAGAAGCAGCTGGTTACTCTGCCTTCGGGGAGCTGCTATTGGCCAATAGAAACAGCTTCGTGGTGATGGGAGTACACGTGGGGCACTCCTGTCAGGAGCACTCCACGTGCAGCAACGCCTCACCCGAAGCAGCTGGTGACTCTGCCTTCGGAGAGCTTCCATCAGCTGATAGAAATGGCTTCGTGGTGAGGGGACTGCACATAGACGCTCACCCCGAGGCCACTTCTACCATCCGATAGAAGCGGCTGGTGACTCTGCCTTTGGGGAGCTTCCATTGGCCAATAGAAATGGCTTCGTGGTGAGGGGACTGCACGTGGACGCTCACCCCGAAGCCACTTCTACCATCCGATAGAAGCGGCTGGTGACTCTGCCTTCGGGGAGCTTCCATCAGCTGATAGAAATGGCTTCGTGGTGAGGGGACTGCACATGGACGCTCACCCCGAGGCCACTTCTACCATCCAATAGAAGCGGCTGGTGACTCTGCCTTTGGGGAGCTTCCATTGGCTGATAGAAACGGCTTCGTGGTGAGGGGAGTGCGTGTGGGCACTTGCCACGAGGGTGCTTCTACCAGCCGATAGATTTCCTCACACACACACACACACACCTAGAGCACCCCATGCGCACTCACCTCTCCACGATGCCATTTCTACCATCCGATAGCAGAGGCTGGTGACTCTGCCTTTGGGAGCTTCCGTCGGCCGATAGAAGCAGCCTTGTGGAGAAGTGAGTGCGCATGGGGCACTCTAGGTTGGGGTGCATGTGGGGGAGGAAATTAAGTCACCCTCAAAAAGACGTCCTAGATGTTTTTTTCAGGGCTCAAAAAAGAAATAAGACCTGGCCTTATTTTATGAGAAACACAGTAAGAGAATGAAATTTGGAGGAGTTGTGGCTGCTTCAATGCTGTGGTTGCTGCTGAAGTCACATGATCTTCATTTCCAATGTTCTGTGATAATTTTCCAGCAAGTGCTGTTAAGTTGGTATTGATTTTCTCCAGGATAAGCTATCCACAACTTGGGACATAAAGTCACCCAACAAGTGCATCCATTACTGTTGTACTTTCCTATTTACCAGATTCGAATATTTCCATAGTATGAATAAGGTAGATGTGATTTGTAGCAATCTGCAAAGCTATACTTAAGTGCCAGGAAATTTCACAATGAAAACATGAAAGAAATGTAAGATAGATAGATAGATAGATAGATAGATAGATAGATAGATAGATAGATAGATAGCCATAACTTACTTCATCCTCAATAAAATGAACCATTTATTAATATTCTCTTACAGCAGAATATCTTGAACTGTTACAAGAAATCAAATACTGGAAGAGACAGATGAATAGAATAGAAATGGGAACCAAGGAAAAATCTGGACATGCGGAGGATAATGAAAAACAAGGAAGCCACCAGAGCAGGCCTAAATGCCCCACCAGAGATAAGAATTGCCAGAAGCTTACAAGTAAACAATCCATCAAGGCCAAATGATGTCTTGAATCAGAGCTACTAAAGAACTGCTTTAGTGTTAGTGCAAAGCTGAGGTAACATGGAAGGAATGTGTAATGAGTACTGTTGGCAAGGAAGTAAAAGGAAAGCTATTAGTAACTTTATTTTATGAGACTCACGATGAACCTATCATTAAACTTCAGTGCTTCATTTCTTACAGATCATCCCAAAGATTCTTTTTTCAAGACTCAATTGGACTTTCCTTCTTTTTATTCTTTGAAAACATTTTGCTTCTCATCCAAAAAGCTTCTTCAGTTCTAACTGATTGTCAATAAGAACTGAAGAAGTTTTTTGGATGAGAAGCAAAATGTTTTCAAAGAAAAAAACCAAGAAAATCCAGTTGCTTTTGGGGACAACTGTGAAAATCTCCATAGACATTTCTCCCAGATACCTTGAACATGTTACTATTTTCCAGTGGTCAGGTGGTCAAGACTGTTGTGAATGCATAGAATATAATAAAGTTATTTTGGAGCTTGGAGTTAAGTGCAGGGTTCTGGCCCTGCACTTCTGATTGGCTGTCTAATGGCAGGATCAGATTGGCCCGTTCAGGGGAGTCTGATTGGCCATTAACAGAGCCTTCGTATTGGTTCAGTGGAGCAAGTGCTCCTGAGTTCTTATTGGTTAAATAGTTATTGGGTTATCTATATAAGAGGGTCGTAACTGCCCTGTTTTCTTGAGCTGTCACTATGTAATAAAAAGAGTTGAAGTACACTGTTTAACTGGCTTGTCTCCATTCATTATTGCCCATGCTTCAAACTTGACACTGGCGACGAAGGTGGGATGTGAAGACAACCGAGCTAACTGAAGAAGAAGAAGAAGAAGCCGAGCACGTGACTGACGATGCACAACGACGAAACCATGTCCAGCGGCATCATACCACCCGCTCCGTTCCATCCAGCGCAAGAGGACTGGGAGTCCTACACGGATCGTTTCCAAATGTTTTTGGAAACTAACAACTTAAAGGATGCCACAGCCGGAAAGAAACGGGCGTTATTCCTAACGCATTGCGGACCAACTGTATTTAAGATGGCTAAAGCACTAGCCAAAGCAGCTGAAGTGAAGGCCATGGACTGGGACGTCCTCGAACCCATCCTGAGAGCTCATTACGCACTGACTGTGCCCACGCTCGTAAGACGGCACGAGTTCTACCAAAGGAACCAGCGAAAAAGAGAAAGCGTCGCTGACTTCGTCGCAGACCTCCGAAACCTGGGAGGCCTCTGCGATTTTGCCGACCTAGAAGAGGCTTTAAGAGATAGAATAGTCCTGGGATTAGATTCACCAGGCATGCAAAGCAAGCTGATGGCAAAAGGCGACATCAGCCTTGCCGATGCCATAGCGGACGCTGCTGCGGCGGAGGCCACCAAGAAGTCTGCTGCCCGACTGCGCCAAAACTGTACTCCAGCACAACCACCGACAAGCGACGTTCCACCCAACTCCTGACGGCCCAACACGAGGACCTCTCTTCGTCATCAGACAGCGATGAAGAAGAGGTCCATCGACTGCAGTCCGAGCGGGGCCACTACCCGAAATCCTTAAGTCCCTGCACCGGTTGCGGGGCAAACCATCCCAGGTCCGAATGCAAATTCCGCGACGCACTCTGNCTATCGGTCATGCCCCTGTCTTAGACACCAAGAAAATTCGAATTCCTGTGGTCATCGAGAACAGGCCCTGCCAAGTGGAAGTCGACTCGGGATCGTCTCTCTCGATGGTGTCCTGGAAGACCCTAAAGCAACTCATCCCTACTATCCAGCGCCAGG
>BHEV01022138.1:0-12038 GCA_004319985.1 Emydocephalus ijimae
AAACCCCAAAAACTTTAACCTTAGACTGTCTACTATTGACCTCACCCTTTCCTAAGAGGTCTGTAGGGGGCGTGCATAAGCACACCAACATGCCTACTGCCCCTGTCCTGTTTCTTTTATTTTTTATTTTTCTTATATGTATCCATGTATTCATAACTATGTTTTTTTTTACTTATATCTATTATCTTGTAAGCAATTGACAAAAATAAATAAATAAATAAATAAAACTCAAACAATAAAGCAATTCAACTGGATCTTCTCAAAATAAGAGCAGTGTTTGCAAAATATACTAGTTTTGATTAAAGCTGGTTAAATCTTTAATTGAAAATAGCATGTTCTATCAACACAACATTAATACTTTGCTAATCTGGGTGTAGAGCTAGTTTAGTGCATGAATCCAACACTTTGTTACTGATGCTGCTGCTTTCACTGACTTTCTTGTCAGCTCATTACTCCCCAGGCTTCTTCTTTATTCCAGCCAATGTTTTCACTCATGGAATTAGGAGCCAAGAAATGAGATGGGGAGAGTTGAGGAATGGGTTGGCTTCTGACCTGCCTGATGGTTCTACCTCCTCATGGTCAGAAGCCAAAAGTAGTTTGTGGAACTTGGAAAACAGTTTTGACTATGAATCTCCAGGCTGATTCAAAGGGCAACACATTTGTGGAAAATCCTGGCTTCTGTGAGAAATTACTGCTTAAACGTGCATTTAAATTATTGACAGGGAGCAAAAGGTGTCTGTTCCCCTCCTCCCTCAATTTCTCATTTTCATCTTGGTTCCACCTACTTTTTTTCCTTAAGATGGCCAAGAAAAGTACCCACAGACTGGAGAATGCAACCTGAAATTTAATGGTGATTGATATAGTCGGGTACCAGTTTAGAAATAACTATATAATGAAAGGCAGAATATTCTTATACAACCTTTGCCATTCCATAACTCCATAAATGTGACAATATCCCTTCACTTAAGACAGGGGTGTCATGTGCAGGCCATGGCCATCCTGGCTCACATATGTCACATGATGAGATTGAGTTTGACACCTGTGACTTAAGACCATGTCTTTTAAATCCTTTTGAAAGAATTTCAAAAGCAAACTTTTTTTATTTAGCATAAGACTTGATCTTTTTCCTGAAAAAAAGTAGAACATGTTTTCTGAATAGTATTACTCTAAAACAGTAAAAACATCTCCCAAGCAGCCTGTTCTGCAGCCAATATAAAATTTTGCTGCTTAACTTTATCCTATTCAAAACAACTTTAATTCAAAATTTTACCCTTATACCGATTCTCACTTTTGCATGATAAACTACCTTGTTTGAAGAAATTTAGTTAGGAAATTACAGTGTGAAAAACATTAAAAAAAAACCCTAGCCTGCTGAGCATGCCCAATTCATTATCTCCCTTGCTAATTTAAGTCTGCACCCCAAATGTGATTAATGTTTCCAGATGTAGTGATTTGTTAATGCTCCCAGATAAATTATAAATGGAAAAGATCTCTAGCATTTAATTAATCAATGACAAACAATAATTCTTTGCAATAAGCACAGTTGTCATGTGCCAGTGTTGAAAAAGTATTCAAAAAGTAGATGTTTTTATTGTCCAAAAATGATTTTGTTGTCTTTCAAATCTCTTTTTAATGATAGCTGATGTGTGTCTGAATTCTTCCATAAGTAGAATTCAACAATAAAAGAAGAGATCAGCTGGATCTTGTAAAATCTTAGATGAAATGTAGTTTGACAATGAGGTGTAAGGAGGCTTAAGGATGTAGAAAGAACATGCCAATAGATCCCTGAGTCCTCAGTCCAATATATCCTGGTTGTTGAATAACAGAGAAAAAGATATACAAAAAACAAGTTATGTTGAAAATTTCAAAGTAACCTGATGAGTAAAATAACAATTGATTTTCTATCTTAAACCAGAAACATCTATTATAGTCAATACAGACCAGAAGGTCAGCTGATGTCTTCTAGATATTTGGGATACAGTATTCAGGTTTTTTGATAACAATGCTTGGGACTGCTTGGAATCCAACAATATAAAGTACCCGAAATTGCCTATCCTTAATACACACACACACACACACACACACACAAACTTTTTCAAACTTATTCAAAGTGTTTTAAGGCAGAGAGCTATGTGTTTTAACCCAACCATGTTCCCAGGGGGCAAACACAAACAAAGGCAGCAGCCTCCACCTTTCAAGGTTTAATCACGAATGCTATTCCTTTACAGATAAAAGGCTGCTTTCCAACAATTATCTCCAACAAGAAAGATCCATGCCAAGTTGTTTGTCAAGGCTGCCAAAAACCCAGAGAGAAGAACTAATTTACAAGATTCATGAACTAAGATGTCCACCAACTGAGCTTAAGAACTTCTTTGCAATCTGCAAAGAACACTTTTTCAGACCTGGCTTTTATCCTCTTGAGGGAGGGGGCCATTACCTTGCAGCCTTACTCCTGAGTCACCTGTGCTGCTGTAATTGTTCTTTCCTCTGAGTAATCCTTCGTGCACATGCACTTGACACAGGCTCTTCGGGAACCTCCTCATCCCTGCCACCAGCCCCCACAATCTCTGAAGGCAGCAGTTCACTCACTGGTGGTCCTGACCCCTCATCAGAGTCATCGCTCTCCTCAGCCATCTGCACCTGCTGCCAGTTGACCACAACACTATGTTTCTCACTATACAGTTCAGCAGATGTCTGAAAACTCTCAAATAGAGAATAGTGGCAATGATTAATTTGTTTTAGGATTTCTCCCCACTTGCATTTAATGATGGGCTGGCCATTTCTTTGATAATCTTTTCTGCCTTATCCTAAAATTATTGCCTTTCTTTTATCCCACACCCAAGACAGTCATGATGTGCCATCAGGTCATTGTTGACTCTGAGAGACCACATACATAGACCATGTTCGAAGCTGGTCTTCCAATGCTTCCCTCATGACCATTGTAACAGAATCCAATCACCTTGCTGCTGGTTGTCATCTTTTTTTTTTTAACTTTCCTTTTCTTTCCCACCAATGGAGTGTCCCTAATCTATATTTTTGAGGTCATTTTTACCTGTTCTGATGTTAAAATTGTGTTTTCTCTCCTAAATACCAAAGAAAAGCCAGGACTGTTTTGAGTCACCTGATATGACTCACTGACCATGTAGTCAGCAGAGACATTTTGAGGAACCTCTTGGAATTGGGATAAGCCTGGTCCTTATTGATCTGGGCATGTCTCTTTGATTACAGTTCATGAGTGTCTTCTATAGCTATTTTGCTTTAGAATGGGTGAAACTGAGACTTTCACCCCCCTCAGTTGCCTCTGTCACATCTGTGTTTGGTAGCAGTGTGAACAACCACTTGGGAGATGAGGCAGGAAGAGAGAGATATAGAGGGAGGGGGGAGAAGACACATGTTTCTAGGCTGCACTTTTGGGTTGTTAGCTATTCAGACTAATGCAGCCATCTGAATGGGAAATTTGCTTGGTGAACTGATGGAATTTTGGAATTGGTTTTATTTATGATACAGATTTCCAAGTTCTTTCTTTTCTTTGTTTATTTTAATTTTACATTACTTTTGCATTACAAAACATATAAACCCATTTTGTGTGTTTGTATAATAAAACACAAAAAATATATGTTTTTGTGATTACAGTTATTCAGTACTTGCATTTAGGATAATATAAGATAATTTGATATAAAATTTATACTGGATTTAGGATAATTGTACATTATCCCCAAATCCTCCAATTACATGAAGAGTAGAAGAGATTTTTATTGCTTCATTCCTCTCTAGCATTTAATACTCAGAAGTATTGCAAATTCTATGTATAATAACTATCCTGGCAAATGGATGGATCCTTTTTAAATTTGTCTGAATTCCCTTTAAGATCACAAACCCATCTTCTGCACTCCATAAGTAAATAATACTTTGTATAAATTGTTGTGTTAAGGATACACCCCAACAGAATCTGCATGGCAGTCAGGCCCTAGTCAGGCAAAATATGTGAGATAAACGTTTTTGTAGCTTACACTCAGTAAAACAGATACACTGTGCTAGTTAAATAGTTTATTCCAGGAAGAGTTTTAGCATAGTCAAAACAGTCCATATATCATTCACTAGTTCAGTCCATCCAGGGATTATTCATTTGCAAAGTCCAGTGTCGAAAAAGAGGTCAGTAAACTTACAAATATCAGTCCAGTAATATATCTCAGCAGCAGCAGGGAACCATCAATCTATCATTGTCAGCAACCAATTCAGTACGCCAGCAATCAATCAAGTTCTCTTGCTCCCTCTTATGGCGGTTTTACAACCACACCCAAAATTGCATGCTTTGCTGTTTAAAGTGACACACACTTAAATTTACTATCATAGTTTATATATATTATTTTACCCAAACTACGTTAGGTAACCTTGTTATTCCTAACATACTCCCCTTTTGGGTAATATAACAATATATATATCTATTTACAACCTTAACCCATAGTCATCACAACTTTCTTTGTGTTTGACTGAACCTTGGGCTTTTGTAAACTGATCAGCAATATTTTCTTCAGTCATACAATATTCCAATCTTATTAAACCATTTTTTACAGATTGCCTTACATTCAGATAACTAAGATCTGCATGCTTAGATCTCGTTTTCATAGCAATATTTGTAGCCAACCGTATGGCTGCTTGATTGTCCTCATAAACTACAATGGAATCATTAGCAGTTATTCCCATATCCAACAACAACTGTTTATACGGAATTAAATCAGTACATAATAAAGATAGACATGAAAATTCTGCTTCCATTGTGGACATACTTATGTGTTGCTGTCTAATTGACCTCCAACCAATCAGTGCTTTTCCTAACTGTATAGCCATACCTGAAGTTGATTTCCTAGTGTTTATGTCTGTTGCAAAACTTGCATCAGCATATGCACTTAAAATCAGATCATCTGTTGGCTCCAAATACAATGCATAGTGCATTGTTCTTTTAAGATATCTTAATATACGTATTGTCGCTTGCCAGTGTCATTCAGTGGGTTCAGCATTGAATCTTGCCAATTAATTAACGCCATAGGCAATGTCTGGCCTTGAACAATTACTAATGTATGATAAACTACCAATTAACGATTGATAAATAGTCTTATCGAATTTTGGACTTGGAACATCAGCGCGGCCAAATTCCTGACTCATTGGAGTTTTTGCCAGTTTACAAAGTTCCATCTTGTATGTTTTTAGTAATTGATCAATCTTATCCTCTTGAGATATCTTATAGCCAACTTTGGTTTTATTTATTGTTAATCCTAGATACTGTTTTATCTCTCCTAATTGCTTTAATTTTATCCTCTTACCTAATAATTATATTTTTTCAGTAGCTTCATTATTAGTTTTTGTAATTAAGGCAATATCATCTGTAAACAACAACAACAATGACACTCTTCCATTTGTCTCTTTCTTAAATACACATGGATCAGCTAAACCTGCTTTAAACCCTATATTGTTCAACTCCTTAACAATCTATTGGTTCCATTCATAACCAGATTGTTTTAATCCGTAGAGACTCTTTTTAAGCTTCCAACAGTCATTATTCATTTTATCATCCTTAATTCCTACAGGTTTCTTTAAGTATATGGTGTGCTGCAATGGTGCATGCAGATAGGCAGTTTCTACATCTAAGTGATTTATAATATAATTCTTCTTAGCTGCCCACACTAAAGCTGCTCTCAAGGTTGTTGCTTTTAGACTTGGTGCAAATACTTCATCATAATCACATGCAGTTTGAATAAATCCTTGAGCTACCAACCTAGCCTTTTGGGTAACAGTCCCATTTTTACCTGTTTTTAATTTAAATATCCATTTACAGCCAATGGACTTTTCACCTGGAGGTAATTTAATATTTTCATAAACTTCCATTTGTTTCAATGAATTTAGTTCTTTCTCCATTGCTCTAAGCCAATTTTCTTGTTCCTTTGCAGGATACATTCTAAGTTCTTCAACAGTGGTTGGAACTTGACTAACTTGGCAAACTACACTTGCTTGGTACCTGTCAGGTGGTCTGGTTTCACGTGTTGAACGTCTGGGTATTACAGGGCTTACAGGTGGACTTTCATGTACTACCTGTTCCTGATTATCTATTTCTTTCTGTTCACCTATTTCTTCCTGTTCTGGTCCTATATGCTCTTCCTGTACTTCCTCTTTAATTGTACTTTTATTATTACTGATATGTTGTTTTGGTCTTTTGTAGGTTTTTATGATTACATTCTTACTTGAATCTTGCTCCAGTTTTTCCCATCCTACATGTTCAAGGAATTGTGCACTAGCACTACAGTAAACTCTAGATGTACCTTTTTCCCAGAATCTGTATGATTTGTGATTAGATTCATAACCTACAAAGAATAACCTTTTAGCCCTATGCTTCTCCTTATGTCTCAGTTGTGTAGGAATATGCACCCATGCTGGTGCTCCAAATGTGTGCATGTAGCTTAGGTCAGGTTTTCTACCATGCCACTGTGTGAATGGTAATTCACTTGTTGTTGAGTTAACTACATTATTCAATATATGATTACCACATATTATTGCTTCTCCCCACAAAGTTTCAGGTAATCCTGAATCTGACAACATAGTACGAGCCATTACCTGCATTGTTTGGTCTCGTCTTTCTATAAAGGCATTATGTTGTGGCCTATACGGTGTTTTTATGTTCAACACTTGCCATCTTAAGTCTATTTTGGAATTTATTATTTATAAATTCGGTACCATTATGAGTTGCAAGAGTTACTAGTTTCCTTTTAGTTTTTCTTTCTGCAAACTTCAACCAATTAAAGAAATTCTGATATGTTTCCATTTTACTCTTCATTAAATAACAGAAACCATATCTAGAATAATGATCCATTATGCTTAATATATAACAAGCACCTCCCACACTTGGTTTTTTAGGACCTATAACATCAGCAAGTACGACCTCTAGAGGCTCCTTAGTTTTAAATCCATTAATTCTATTTGCTGGTATTACCTTGCTTTTTTCTTCACTGCAAGCATTGCAGTGCAAATACTTACTGCAAGGCTTCAGTTTTATACCTTTAGACAGTTCAAACATATGCTTAAGCATTTTAAAATTTATATGCCCTAAACGTCTATGTAACAAATGTATGCATTCATCACAAGGTTTAATGTTATTATACACTGTGTTAGCTACCTCTAACTGATTATCATTTAACACATACAATTCACCTTTTAAAGTTGCAGTCACTTTTTTACCTTCCTTTTCTATTATGCAGTTTTCTCCCCTAAAGGTAACTACATAACCTAGTTTAATCAAAATTCTAACAGAAAGCAAATTAAACTTAAGTTGTGATTCATATAACATTTTTACATTTTCTTTTATGCAAGAACAATGTGCAATACCTTCACCTTTTGCTTTCATTTTCCAGCCATTAGCTAACGATATCTGCTGTGAACTCATGGACTTCTTAATAAATCTTTTCTTATCTTTCGTTATGCAGTGCGATGCTCCACTATCTACAACCCATAAATTATTATTCACAGTTTTGTTGCTATACATGGCTAACTCTAAACATTTTTTATCCTTTTGATGCTTTTTAGCATTCTGGCTGGCATTGTGGCGTTTTCCTTTCTTGCAGAATCTAGCCAAATGTCCTTTTCCTCCACAATTAAAACATTTTCTTATTATATAGGCTGTCAAGGATTCTTTATCTTCTTGTGGTTGTTCCCTTTTGAGTTGATCCCTTTCAAGCCTTTGCCTGGCTTCTTCAATTAATCTGCCAGTCATGTCAGTTAATGTCAGGTTATCTTTTGGCGGTACTTCCAGTGAAGTTACATAGTCGTCATAGCTCTCATCTAACGAAAACAAAATTACATAAACCTGATGTAGTTCTGTGAAGATAAGTTCTTTTTCATGCAGTTCCTGAAAAATTCTCTTCATAGTGTTTATATGAGTCAGCATGTCTCCATTCTTTTGAACATGTGTTCTGAACAGTTTCCGTGTAAGATTTATATGTGCTCCTACACTGTCTCGAACATAAATCTTCTTTAAATTCTCCCAACATTTCACAGCTGTTTCTTCTCCACGAATATGGACAAGCTGCTGGTCACAGAGTGTCAGTCCTATTATACAGAGAGCTTGCTCATTCTTCAGTTTATATTCTTGTATTTTCTGGGCATCATCCTCATCCTCCGGATCCCAAGCATCTACCTCTGGTGGGTTTTGAATTATACTCCACAAACCTTCTCTGCGTAGAAGTAGGCTGCATTTCATAGACCATGAAACATAGTTTGTTCCATCCAGTTTGGATATTAGAGACAAACTTGGTAAATTGACTTGTGCCATCTTTCTCTGGATATTAAACTATAATTAATAAAACACAGCTGTCTGTTTACAGTATTGTGTAACTACAATAACACTCACTTTATATAAGCCTGTTATATCCTGGTTAATCTGACTGTGGAGCTGGGCCCATAACCAGTGTTAGGGATACACCCTAGCAAAATCTGCACGGCAGTCAGGCAGGCAGGCAAAATCTGTGAGATAAACGTTTTTGTAGCTTACAGTCAGTAAAACAGATACACTGTGCTAGTTAAATAGTTTATTCCAGTAAGAGTTTTAGCATAGTCAAAACAGTCCATATATCATTCATAGTTCAATCCATCCGGGGATTATTCATTTGCAAAATCCAGTGTCGAAAAAGAGGTCAGTAAACTTACAAATATCAGTCCAGTAATATATCTCAGCAGCAGCAGTGAATCATCAATCCATCATTGTCAGCAAGCAATTCAGCACGCCAGCAATCAATCAAGTTCTCTTGCTCCCTCTTATGGCGGTTTTACAACCGCACCCAAAATTACATGCTTTGCTGTTTAAAGTGACACACACTTAAATTTACTATCATAGTTTATATATATATTATTTTACCCAAACTACGTTAGGTAACCTTGTTATTCCTAACACTGTTGTTTTAAATTTTATTGTCTTTGCCTTCTCATTATTAAAGGTTGACAAAATCTACTGTACTCATCTTTATTATAACCCCTCCCCTCAGTGGTGGGATTCAATTTTTTTTACTACCAGTTCTGTGCGTATGCCTTGGTGAGCATAGCAAGAGAAGGATACTGTAAAATATCCAGTCAGAGGTGGTATTTGCCAGTTCTTCAAACTACTCAAAATTTCTGCTACCAGTTCTCCAGAACTGGTCAGAACTTGCTGAATACCGCCTCTGCCTCCCCCTTAGATCTCTGTTTATATTTAAGTTAGAGTTTCTTAACCTCAGCAATTTTAGTTAAAAAAAAAAAACCTCCAGCAAGATGGCTGGAGAATTCTGGGAGTTGAATTTTACACATTTTAAAGTTGTTGAGGTTAAGAAATTAGAATGTGGAAATGGACACCCAAAAACGGATTCAAAATGTACCAACAGACTCTTCCTAGAAATGTCTATCAAGAAAAATAAAGCCTATCAAGACAAATATATATGTAACTGGGCAGAGTTGGGATTCAAATTTCTTAACAACTGGTTCTGTGGGTATGGCCTAATTTGTGGGTGTGGCTTGGTGGTCACGTGAATGGGTGGGTGTGGCTTGCTGACTGGGCATGGCTTGGTGGTCATGTGACTGGCTGGGCATGGCTTGTGTGTAAATATTATAAATATTTATGTAAATATTGATTTTTTTTTAATATAAAAAAGCAACTTTTACCCAAAATCAGGCAAAGCAGGCAGGCAGATTGAATTGCTCACAGGTTCACAGATTCACTTAGGGATATATCTATGTCCAATCAGCTACCTGAGTCTGCACTGCAAAGTAGAAGCTTCAGTCCTAAGAAAGGTTCGGTTATGCTTTCAGATTAGCTAGAAAGCAAGAAATCCAAGGATTTCCTGCGTTCTAGCTAATCTAAATCTCCCAGCAGAGCAAAACAGCTGATGTTGGGGGGGGAGAAATAGCAACTTACCAAACCAGACAAGTTGGATGGCTCGCATGCCAGGTAAGAAGTAAGTAGGTGGGGAGGGGCAGGGCCAGCCAGTGGAACAATTTGACGGTTCTCCAAACTATGCATGTGTGCAGCAGCATTTGGAAGAAATCAGCTATGCCGCCTGGACAGCTGACAAGCGCTGTGTGTGGGTTTAAAAATCCTCTTATTTCCTGCTTTTTCAACCTCAGCTGTGCCACACAAAGCAGCTGAGGAGGGAAAAGCAGGGAATAAAGGAAAGTCTAGAGCCCGGGCAGGTGGGTGGACCAAACATCGAACCGGTTCAGTGTCAGCTGCTCTTTGCAGCTACCAGTTCTATAGAAACAGGCTGAACCAATAGCATCTCACCCCTGTAACTCGGAATCTTGAAATACCTTAAATAGTTATAGATTTATGGTGCTTTAGGATTTGTGGACTTGAATGGAGAGGAGAGGTAGACTCTTACAGTCTCAAAGCACCTTCAAATTGATGAAGCCAATTGACTTCATCAGTCTTGAAGGTGCTTTGAGACTATAAGAGTCTACCTCTCCTCTCCATTGGCCGAGAATAGCGATATCGGATTGGTCCGTTCAGGAGAATCTGATTGGCTGTTAATGAGCCACTCTCATTGGTTAAGGGGGTTAACACTCCTCGTCTCTTATTGGTTACTAGAGCAGCAGCTTGCCTATAAAAGGGCTGCTGTTGCCCTAGGGTTTTGCTCTGTTCAGAATGTTTAATAAAGAGTTTGAAGTTCACTTTTCACTGTCTCGTCTCCGTTCCTTGCGCCCATGCGCAGAACTTAACACTGGTGATGAAGGTGGGATGCGGAAACGTCAGAGCTGACTGAACACTACAGAGCACTAAACAGAGCATGTGGCTGAAGGCGCATCAATGGTGGAAACTATGACTGGCGGCACCATACTACCCACTCCATTCGACCTGGCACAAGAAGACTGGGACTCATACATGGACTGGTTCCAGATGTTTCTGGAGACCAACAACTTGAAGGATGCCACTACTGGGAAAAAGAAAGCGGTATTCCTGACTCACTGCGGACCTGCCATTTTTAAGATGGCTAAGGCACTGGCGAAACTGGCTGAGGTGAAATCCATGGACTGGGACGTCCTCGAGCCCCTCCTATGGGCCCACTATGCGCCTACCGTACCAATGCTTGTACGAAGACATGAATTTTACCAGAGAGACCAGCGGAAAGGAGAAAGTGTTGCAGATTTCATCGTGGATCTCCGGAACCTGGGAGGCCTCTGTGGGTTCGCTGACCTCGAAGAAGCTCTAAGAGACTGAATAGTTCTGGGTTTAGATGCACCACACATGCAAAGTAAGCTGATGGTGAAAGGTGACATCAGCCTTGCAGATATCATTGCTGACACTACTGCAGCATAAGCAACCAGGAAGTCGGCTGCCTAAATGCGCCGCACCAACGCTCCACTCTGCCAACTCGCCAGCAAAACCTTATCTCATCTTGAGGGACATGCAACAGCAACCCACCACGAGGACCTCGAATCGTCATCAGAAAGTGATGAGGAAGAGGTCAACTGGCTCCGGTCTGAATGAGACCAATGCCACCAGCGTAACCAGAGACTGCAGTATCAATGCGCAGGTTGTGGGGCAAACCACCCATGATCAGACTGCAAATTCCTGGACGCGCTCTGCCATATTTGTGGGAAGACAGGCCACATCGGAAAGGTCTGTCGAAGCAAGCTAGGATCCAGCCCACTTCAGAGGGGGACCAACTACCGCCAACCCACAGGAAGTCGTCCTGTGAATCGGGAACATTCGAACCACCAATGGAACAACCACTCCTACAGAAATAAACCACTAGCCCATTCAACGAAATGAGAAGAGCCACACAAAACCATCACGATTGGTCACGCATCATCATTAGATGCAAAGAAGATCCGAGTGAAGGTCACCATCGAAAACCAGCCCTGCGTGATGGAAGTCGATTCAGGATCATCCCTCTCGATGGTTTCCTGGAAGACCCTGAAACAATTGATCTCTGCTNTCGGCAAGTCCTCAGAACCCAAAGAATCATTCTCAAGGACTATCAAGGAAACCGAATTCCGGTCGTTGAATCCAGCCTAGTCCAGGTCTC
>BHEV01022139.1:0-11532 GCA_004319985.1 Emydocephalus ijimae
GTCTGGGGACGGCGTGAAGAATGGGCATTCCAACAAGTAAAAGACCTCTTAACCTCCGATGCTGTATTGATGCAATACAACAAGACTCTACCCTTAACGGTTACCTGTCACGCCTCACCATTCGGAGTGGGAGCCATTTTAAGCCATGTCCTACCAAATGGGAATGAGGCACCTATTGCGTTCTTTTTGAGAACCTTGTCTAAGACTGAAAGGAAAAATTGTCAACTTGACATAGAGGCTCTCGCAATTAAACGTTTCCATGAATATGTGTATGGGAGACCCTTTGCCATAATTACAGACCACAAGCCGCTACTTAGTATTTTGGCAGGAAACAAACCAACTCCCCATATCTTATCACCAAGAATGACACGTTGGTCGGAATTTTTCGCCACCTACGATTACCGATTGCAACACCGCCCGGGGAAAGCCATTCCTCACGCTGACGCTTTGAGCTGCTCTCCACTACCAGACGTCACAGAGGACCCAGCTCCAACCTTAGCCATATTGCAAATCGAAACCCTTAAATCGCCGCCGCTGTCCGCTCAAGACATCGCCTCAGAAACAAAAAAGGACCCTGTTTTGGCACGAGTCCTCAGCTGGGTGGAATGGGGTTGGCCGATCAGCACACCCAACGACACTTTCAAGCCATTCAGAAATCGACAGACAGAACTGTTCTCCCAAAAGGGCTGCATCTTGTGGGGAGACAGAGTTGTAATCCTGGAGAAATTGCAACATAAGGTATTAAAAATGTTGCATGATGGACATCCAGGCATCGTGTGGATGAAGGCATTGGCCAGGAGTTACGCATGGTGGCCTGGGTTAGACAAACAGATAGAGACCTGGGTAGCAAAGTGCAGCAAATGCCAGGAGACTCGCTCTACTCCTCCAAAAACTCCTCCAACTTAATGGGAAACGCCTCGAGGTCCTTGGTCCCGTATCCACATCGATTTTGCAGGACCCACAAGAGGACACACTTTCCTCCTAACAGTGGATGCCTATTCTAACTGGCTTGAGGTCCACAAGATGAAAAGCACCACCACAGAGGCGGTCACTAAAAAACTGAATAAGCTATTCANTCTCATCCTGCGGCCAATGGTAGGGCTGAGCGAATGGTTCAATTTGTAAAAAAGACTTTACACAAAATGGACCACGGTGACATTGACGACAAAATAACCCGGATGCTTCTCCTCCAGCACATAACCCCAAACAGTACCATGAACAGAACCCCAGCTGAACTCCTGATGGGCCGGAAACTTTGCTCACATCTTGACCACCTCCACCCTAATTACATGCCTGAACAACCCCCAGGATCCAGCAGCAAGTGTCGGGCATTCCAGGAAGGTGACCCCGTGTTTGCGAAAAACTTCTCGGGTGACCCATTGTGGGTCCCCGCTACCATAATGCAACTTACGGGACCCTGATCCTATTGCTTACAAACTGCAGATGGTAAGATGTGGAAGCACCACATAGACCAACTCTGTTCCAGACTAGCACCTAGTCCTATCTCAGCCCCTGAATCTCTAACTGGGGGGGGGGAAGGAACATCGAGGAGGCCGAAAAAGAAATAACAGATGACTTAACAATCAAAACCCAGCAGTCTACACAACCAACCAGGGGATACTCACCGCCAGAAGGAGAACCGAGCCGGGGAGTGGCCTCGCCGCATGACAGCACTGCGATGGGAACAGTTCCAGGGAACCCGGAAGACAGCGCTGGCGGAAGCAGAGAGAACAGCCCAGAGCCATTCGAGGGAACAGCGGGATCGTTTTCACCATCCAGCTCAGCTAGCAGCCCACCGGAACCAGAGCCAGCCCACAGGAACCATTGGCCCGCAAATAGCGAGTCGTGATTGGTCGTTTCTGGCCAGTCTGATTGGCTGTTAATGGGCCTTTCTGATTGGATGCTTGTGAGAGAGGTAAAACTCAAATCATTGGTTGTTTTGACAGCAGCCAGCTCTATAAAAGAGCTGCTGCTGCCCAAGTATTTGCTCTGTTCTTATTTCACAATAAAGAGTTGAAGTCACCGTTCGATGTCTCGTCTCCGTTCCTTGCGCCCATGCTCAGGACATAACAATACTCATTTGTTGTGCACTGCCCACAACTGCTTTGGTGACATGGGAAGCTAAATAAATTTGATTAATTAATACACTTTTGTACTATCACGTTCCCAGCATTGAGGATGCTACATACTACTATATATCCCTCTAAAAATAATGGAAGCAGGTTCATAGCAATAAAAAAAAAATCCACAACCGTAAGGAGATGTACCACAGCATAGTGAGGACATCAAAATGCAACATGAATTACAATCGAATTTCACTGTTGTCCCTGATTCTGAATCTGAAGAAACTGCTCTTGTTGAACTGGTGGAATATCAGCTTCAGGAGACACCAAGCCAGGAATCACATGAGACTGATCAAACACAGGTACTACCTGGACAGCTGGAGCAATCAGATGAGACTAACATAAGGCCTCCCAGCCCCTGCACCCAGCAAACAGAGAGAACACCAGAGATGTTCCATGAAGCTACTTGCCAGGCAAGGGAGTAAATTTCTTGAATAATGATAGCAGACTGTAGCTTGCTATAATAAAACAATTCTAACCCATCTTGTCTTTGTTGGAAGCAACATCTTATCTCCAGCTCTTGAGTGATGTTCCTGGGAGTCCTGTTTGTATAAAAAACATTAAACTTCTGAACAGGGTGTCAATCCTGACCTGGCTTTCAAAACTCTGGATTGGACCTCGACTATTTTTCTGTGTGCTCCTATTAAAAGCAAATTCTCCAGGCAAGCTTCAGTTTCATTTACATTCTTCATCTGCTGTTATTTCTTCAGCCTTGAAGAAAAATTACTGATCTCCATAGCAACCATGTTTGAATATGTGTGATTGAAACCTGAAGCAGGAGAATTGTAGAGTTTCAAAACTTATTTTAAAAATGCTTAATTGATTGCAATTTATTTGGCAACATTTTCAGAAGTGGCTTGCCCTTTCCTGCTTCCAGGGCTGAGCGGGACTGGCCCACGTTCACCCAGCTTAGCTTTGTGCCTTAGGTGGTACAAAAATTCAGTACCTGGGGCACTGACTACTACACCAAACCGTCTGTTTTTGCAAAGTTAAGCATTCATTAAATACAAACGTTGATAGAATATATTCAGTATACACGAATTTCCTCTATCCCTATTCAATGTGTGTGCTAAAAGTACAAAGAAAAACAAATGAAAATCATTCTGGTTGAGATATTATTAACATGGGGTCCACTGTGCTTGGGGACTTTATTTTCTGATTTTGTGAGTTCTTCTGTGATCAGTGAAATTTCTGAAATAGAGATTGACTCCATTTAGAATGATAGAAAAATCATAGATATTGAAAGTCCTTCCGCAGGATTTATATGGACCCCTAATGGGCTCACTGTTATAATGTGACTCTCTTTTAATACCAGTTCTCCAGCCAAATCACAAAATTGAAATTTTGATCTATAAAATGAAGGGAACACTCAAAATTACATGTATTTCTTTGCTAAGGACTATAAACAAAAGATTTTTATTCTCCCATTTAGAAAAAGTGTTGGGAAAAAGAAGTGATTGAATGAGAAGTACTGTTCCATTGGACCAAGATGAAGTTAGTGAACAAAACCCATGTTTCTGGAGCAGCCTGAAATCCATAATTATTGGTTGCCTGGCTTCTTGGCTTGAGTTGCTACCTGTTCCTTCCTCTCAAAGAAGAATAAATATCACTCCTGGCCTTCAGATTTTCTTTCAACCACCAGACCAAAAAGAGATGTTTTAATAAGAAAGTATAACTGCCTCAAAATCACCTAGGAAGCTTCCACAACCAAAGGTGAACTTACACAAGCCTCTCCGGTGCTAGTATCTTAACCACTGCACCACATTATATGCAGATATATTATGATCCCAGATTCTTAAGGGAAATACAAAATTATTGGTGTCACTTTAGAGTGACCATGCTCCAGAATGTTAAACTAAGGATTTTTTTTTTATATCCCTTACAACTGAAGTTCTATCCCATCGTAGAAAACAATAGTTGTGAAATCACAACAGCTTTGACATCCAGCAGCTTTTGCTTTCCTTGATACTTATTTATTTGTTTGATTTATATAGCCACCCATCTCAAAAGCAAGTGACTCTGGGTGGCATATTAACTGACTTATTCAAGTGAGATGGGTAAAAATGGCCGACTTCTGATTCACATATGCCAATCCTATCCTTGAATAAATAGCTTCTGTTTAGCCTAAATTGTTTTGCAGGGTTGTAATAAGAACACAACAGTGAGTTCCTTGAGAGAAGGTACAGATGGAGTCAATCAATCCAAAAAATATTGTATGGTTCGGTTAATAAGCCTGGTAACTGCTTAGGAAGCAGTCCTTCACATTTAGGGACTGATTAATACAGAACTGAGTGCAGGGTGTGTGTCTGATTGATCTGCTTCAAAAATTAGCATCAGAACTCCTTTGTAGGAAAGGAGCTGAAGAGGAATGGCTTGCAGTTGGCTGCTTGCCCTCGATTTTCTGCTGGTCTTTTCTCTTTTCCAAAAGCATGTTACATAGCCTTGATCCTGTTAGCACAAAGCGAGCATCTTTCTGCTCTTCAAAGGGTAGCTTATTTATTTATTATTGTGCTCAGAACTATCCAACCTTGTTGCTCTGATTTTGTAACAGGCCAAACTCCAATCCTTAGCAGGATAAACAAGATTGTGGGGCTAATGATTTGTGAACTTGGCCTGGATGCCATTTTGCAGCAGAAATTCCAGCCTTAGAGACTTTGCAACTTGCTAATAAAGCATTTTTGGCGGAAGCTGTGCAAACAGGATTTTACAGGGCCTGACTCTGAGTTCCTAGAACTGGCACAACTTGCAACGACAATGCCTCTTTTCAGAATAGCTTAAACCTCCAATAATAAGCCAGTTGTAGCTTTGCCAGTTTGCTTCTCCCCAGTCAGAACTGCTTTCCCCACTAGTCTAATTAATCTACAAGCATGAGTTCTTTTCACAATAGTAAAAACTCAAACATGCTTTCGAAGTGGTTTTGGATTATGTAACTTCAGTTATGCAGTAATCAGACAGCAGAAGATCATTTTAAAATTCCATGCAGAAACTTCTTTTTTTTTTTAAAGTTAAAATTGGAAAGAAGAATCATTTCAGGGGCAAAAAACAAAGTGAGCAGGAGATGGGCTGTGACACTGTGCTCCTAGGTTTGAATAGGAACCTGGTAAACTTGTTGGAGTGCAAAGAAGTACTCTTCTGATTTTCTCTTTGGTTTCATCTTATTTTTCACATCGCAAACAAATAATCATTGAGGATAATGTTCATTCCAAAATTTTCCCAGCATGAATGGGTGAGCCGGTACCAACCCAATACCTTATTCTTCTAGAAGCAAAAGGCAAGATGATACATGTCAATTGTCCCCATGCCGAAGATGAGTGGGCTGAAAATTGACACTTACTTCACAACAGGGGATGGGATACTGTCGCATACACTGTACCTGAAAAGAAGTTAGAGATACAGGACAGGTAACAGGATTAATGGAATGATTCTGCAAGGGAAAAAAAGGGATCAGATTACAAACATCAGCCAAGAACCTGTCAGGGATGTCCCCCAGAATCTGCTGCTTGAGTTGATGATTGTATTCTGCCTAATAGGATAGCTGGTTCTCATGTGAACATCTGTTTTAGAGCAATTGCTTTACTGTTTTAGGACTCAGAAACAGTTCAACAAATAGTGGCAGGGATAAGATGTGGGCATTGGATGGCACAACCAAGTAGCTGCATGGTATACAGGAACATTTACACGGTGTACGGGCTTATACCAAAGTCAGATGGCTCCATCTTCTGTAACGGAGAACTACAGGGCTAAGATCCTACAGGACTTTCAGATCCAGAAAGAAAAGCAGGTCCTGGGCAATTGATTAGACACTGTGATAGTAGACAAGGAGAAGATGGTGGTGTTAATAGATGTAGCAGTGCCAAGTGACAGCAGCATCAAGAAGAAAGAATATGAGAAAATAGAGTCCTGAAGGCGGAGCTAAAAAGGATGTGGAAAACAAAGGCCAAGTTAGTCTCAATGGTGGTAGGAGCCCTTGGGTCTGTGACCTCTAAGTTGGCAGAATAGCTCCAAAAGATCCAAGCCACAATGTCAGAGCTCTCTATCCAGAAGAGTGTGGTGTTAGGAACAGCTAAGATATTGTTCAGAATCTCAAACTCCCAGGCCACTGATATAGAACCTGAGATTTGAGGAAGATACAGAGCACTCGTAATAGTGAGATTTAAAGTGAGATCGCTTGGTCAGAATATACCAAGGTTCTTTCCAAAGTCTCAACATCTTTTTTATAATCCAGTTTTGGCCACTATGTTATAAAAAAAGATGTTGAGACTCTGAAATAGTGCAGAGAAGAGCAAGTAAGATAATTAAAGGCCTGGAAACTAAAAAACTATATTAAAAAAACAGTTACAGGAATTGGGTATGGCCAGTCTATAGAATAGAAGGAGTGACATGATAGTAATCGTTCCAATATTGGAGAGGCTGTCACAAAGAATAGGGGTGGGTGGGTGTTCAATCTATTTTCCAAAGCACCAGAAAAAGGCAAGGTAAGAAACAATGGGTTGAAGCTAATCAAGGAGAAAAGCAGCCTAGAAATAAGGATAAATTTCCTCAGTGAGAACGATTAACCAGTGGAATGGCTTGCCTTAAGAAGTTGTGGATGCTTCATCACAGTAAGAGACTGGTCAGCCATTTTCTGAAATGATATAGGGCAGTGGTTCTCAACCTTTTCTTCCCCATGGACCCCCTTTAAATACCCTTTGTGGCCACGGACTATGACCACAGACTACCAAGACTTAACTCAAGATTTAAATAAAATTTCTTCAAGCCTTGCAGATCCTCCTATGATGACATTGGGGGCCCCAGGTGTCCACGGACCAGAGGTTGAGGACCACTAGTATAGGTCTCCTGTTTAAGCAGGCAGTTGGATTAGAGGACAGTCAAGGTCCATTTTGTATGTATTGATAAAGTTTTTTTCATTGAGAAAGAACAAAATGCTCCCATTCTAGTTCAAACAGGGAAACTGTCTGGCAGTTGACTCTTACTTAACACAGGTAAAAGTCTGATTTCTGTCAGAAAAGAGAAGATTAGCTTTAGAGGTTCAGGACAAGTCATACGGTGCACACATCATAACCCTAACCCTGCCATTCATAATTTCTAGCTGTCTCTCTCTGTCAAATGGCAGGGGCAACTGTGACGGATTACAAACCTCTATTTAACCCCAAGTTCCATTCATGCTACATTGATCCTAATAACCAAAATGTGCTGACATATTTTTCCTGAAACAGGAAACTGAATATATATTATTGTTAATCAAGTGAAGAAGAAAAGCTCCCTTTCTTAGGGGAACTAACACTTTCATTCTGCACAAAAAGCCAGCCACTTGTAATAAATGTCAGGATAAAAGACATACACATTCCTAGGCCTTTGCCTTACTGTCCTATTTTGTTGATAGGCACCATGGGGCAAAAAGGAATTTGTCTGCCAGACCCATGATCCAGCTAGCTAAAATGCAACCTTTGGCATTCTGGAATTCAACAACTCTCAGGCAAGTATCCAACACAGTATTAAGCTGTCTTGATTCAGAGGTTCTGTATCTGTCACCCTGCTGTTTAGGATTTGCTGGGATTTCTTCACCCTCCCAAGTTGAAAGTAGCTATTTCATTAGAAGGTGGTAAATCTGATTGTTGTTGTTTTTTTTTAAAAGGACATGCTTTCTCTCCCATATATTTTGGTTTTCCTGTGTTAAAAATATTTTTCTTCTTTTGTGGCGTGTTGCCTTCACAGTCATCTGTTTCTTTAGTGTTATTCTGGCCCACGCCCCTGTATATGATGGCTGGAAGCCTAAAATAGCCTGATATCTTTCAGTCACCTTTGTTCTGCTCTTCTTCCCTGTTTTTAATGTGTGCCAATTTTTCATTCCCTTTTTCTAGTTGTTTCAACAGTACCTGTTTCAGTGGGGGAAATATAGTGCTTTAAGTTCCCCATCAAATATAGGTTCCAGCTCATGAAAGTAGAAATCATTTCACTCTATTCCATATTAGTCAAATTCTAGCTGGCGTATTACAGTCAACACTTCAAGAAATGCGGGGAAAAACAGAACAGTGTAGGGAAGGTGATAAGGATGATTAGAAGATTGGAAAATGAGAAAGAGAGAGAAAGAGAGGGGGGGAGAAGGAGAGAGAGAAAGGATATAATAACCCTTTTGAAGTATTTGAAGATTAAGACTTTTTTTATTATCCTAGAATGCAGAACATTAAGTTACAGGTAGCCAGGGTTTGCCTAAATTCATTGATTGCTGAAAAAGCCTTCCTAACAATAAAAGCAGTTTAGCAGTATTATAGACTTAATTACAAAGAAAGATGGTGAGATATTTTTTACAGGATATATTCAGTCACAGGCAGAACAGTCAGCTGTTGGGGATGCTTTAATTTATATTTCTTCCTTGAGAAGGAAGTCAGACTTCATCAGTGGTGGGATTCAAATTTTTTTACTACCGGTTCTGTGGGCGTGGCTTGGTGAGCATGGCAGGGGAAGGATATTGTAAAAACTCCATTCCCTCCCCACCTCACTAACTTGCTTTCCAGCTCCGTTCTCCAGTGCACGGCAACAAAAGAAGACCCAGCCCAGCCGATCAGCTGGGACTCGGGAGGTAGAGAATAGATGGTAGAGGGGCCAGTCAGGGTGTTATTTGCCAATTCTCCGAACTACTGAAAATTTCTGCTACCGGTTCTCCAAAACTGGTCAGAACCTGCTGAATACCACCTCTGGACTTCATGGTTTAAATCTGCATTGTGATGGAATTGTTTTGTTTTCCTGGGGGTGGGGTGGGGCAGGGAGAGAGAGATATAGTTTAAGTCCCTAAAGGCAAAGATTAATTATAATGCTACCTCCAGGTATATCAGTTAGTTCCGTGTATGGTATTTATAATAATAAGCATTTGTTATTCAGCATGGCCACAATCAGAAAAGGCTTCTCTGTGTAGCATCCTTAGTGCAACTGATGGTATCAGTCCTTATCGGTCCTGGAAAAAGGGCAAGGTCTGGGAATGACTGTTCAAATTTTCCATTGTTTCCTAGGTGTAACATCCCTCCAGGCATTATGGAAAACATAAACAGCTGATTCCGAATACTGCTAGCACTATTTGCATGTAGTTTTGCCTGAGCCCATGAAGACAGCATACCTATCAGAAAGCACCCAAAGTTGGATTAGTTGTAAACATAATCATCAGCAATGTGCATTAATTTGTGCGCAAATGTGCCCCATAACCTTTCACAGCAGGAAGCATACCTCTGTATTTATTTAAGAAAAATAAATCTATTTTTTATAGTTCCTTTTATTGTACCACAAACTAACCAATTGTTAGTTTTTGGGTTATTTAAAATTTGTTACATCAATCATGCTGCATGTTTTATTTGGCTGCCTCTCTTGAACTTCACCTGCAGCCTAAATACTGAAACATGGGATTTTTTCCCCCTTCCTTCCTTCCTTCCTTCCTTCCTTCCTTCCTTCCTTCCTTCCTTCCTTCCTTCCTTCCTTCCTTCCTTCCTTCCTTCCTTCCTAGCATTTGATTTCCAGAATGATTTTGGTTGCCATCAGATTTAATGGCATAATGCTTTTCAGTTGTACTATGGGAAAATATATATTTGATATGCCAAAATTGAGAACCACCCAAACAAAAAAAAAGATATTTGCTGCCAAATCCAGACAATTAATAGGCCATCATTCATTGTTCTATGAGCAGAAGTCCAGTAAGGACCTACAATTGATTCTCCATTGAATAAAACTGGATGATCTCCTTGGCAGAAAGAACGGTATCTCCCAAAGGATACTGAAAAAAATGATGCCATTTTAAAACCCTCACGTGTATTTTCTGTATTGCTGTTGCATTATTCTGTTCATTTTGTTATCTGGAAAATGAATCCTTTTTGTTCTAACATTTCACTCCTAAATCTTTGAAAGAAGAAAAAAACACTGGATTTAATGAACTGCTGCCAAATTTATCAGTACTTGCTCTGACAAAGAACGGGCTGTTTGGTTCCTAAAAAATCAATCTCCAACTGTCAGTTTTTCCTGCAGTTTCTTTCCATGTGGGGAGAACTTATTCCTGAAGCTGATTCTTGTTGTGAATCAATAAATACTTAATAAAGATTATTAAGAGCTTGAAGCAAAGTGCAGGGTTCTGGCCCTGCACTTCTGATTGGCCGATAATAGCGACATCGGATTGGTCCGTTCAGGAGAATCTGATTGGCTATTAACGAGCCTCTCCCATTGGTTAATGGAGCTAGTGCTCCCTGTGTTTCATTGGTTAAATAAGTTAAGAGTTGCCTATATAAGGGGCCCATCGTGGCCGTTGAGTTGAGCTGTTTTCACATGTAAATAAAGAGTTTGAAGTTCACCGTTTCACTGGCTCGTCTCCATCCTTGCACCCATGCACAGAACATAACACTGGCGACGAAGGTGGGATGTGGAGACGTCAGAGCTTACTGAACAACGAAGAGCCATAACCGAGCACGTGGCTGAACGCACCAACGGCGGAACCATGTCCGGCAGCATCATACCACCCGCTCCATTCGACCCGGCATAAGAAGACTGGGACTCAAATATGGATCGCTTCCAGATGTTTCCGGAAACCAACAATTTGAAGGATGCCATTACCAGAAAGAAACGAGCGGTATTCCTAACTCATTGCGGGCCAACCGTATTCAAGATGGCCAAGGCACTAGCAAAACTGGCAGAAGTAAAGTCTATGGACTGGGACATCCTCGAACCACTGCTGAGGGCTCACTATGCACCGACCGTGCCAACACTCATGAGAATGCATGAATTTTATCAGAGAAGTCAGCAGAAGGGCGAAAGTGTTGCTGATTTCATCGCGGATCTCCGGAATCTGGGAGGCCTTATGAGAGTTTACCGACTTAGAAGAAACCCTAAGAGACCGAATAGTTCTGGGATTAGATGCACCAGGCACTCAGAGAAAACTAATGGTGAAGGGTGACATTAGCCTTAAAGATGCCAAAGCTGAAGATACTGCAGCAGAAGCAACCAGGAAGTCGGCTGCCCAAATGCGCCGCAACCACGCACCGGTTCGCCAACGAGCCTGCGAAATTTCACCTCAGTCAGAGGGACAGCTAGATGCAGCCCACCATGAGGACCTCGAATCGTCGTCAGAAATCAATGAGGAAGAGGTCCATCGACTTTGGTCCGAACGAGACCAACGCCAGAAGTTGCAGTACCAATGCGCCGGGTGTGGAGCAAGCCACCCCCGATCAGAATGCAAATTCCTCGATGCGCTCTGCCATGTGTGCGGGAAAAGAGGCCATATAGGATGGGTCTGTAGAAGGAAGCCAGGACCCAGCCAGCCCTCAAGGGGGGCTAACTATCGCCAACCGACAGGAAATCGTCCCGTGAAGCGAGAACCCGTGAACCACCAATGGAACAACCACTCCTACAGAAACAAAACCCTAAACCACCCAACGAA
>BHEV01022141.1:0-33152 GCA_004319985.1 Emydocephalus ijimae
CTTGACCCTTCCTCCTTGCCTGGCTGATAGTTTCCCAACAGGTTCTTTGTGCATTTGAGTCTAAATTGCAATTAGTTTTTATGAAGGCAAATGAGAACATGTCAGTTTGATAATCTGTATTTTGAACTTTGCTAACCCTGGGTTAAACATGAGGACCAAATAACTACTTAACATGCAATTCAAACCAGCCAGCTATGTGACACGCTAAAAGGGGAAAAGGCAATGCATAATATGCTGTGAATATTATGGCTTCCCTACCAAAAAATAATAAAAGAATCTGCTGGAGGGGAATAAAAATTAAGCAGTAACTTGGTGAAAGTCCACAAAAGAGGNGGGGAAAAGGCAATGCATAATAAAATATAATATAATATAAAAGGGGAAAAGGCAATGCATAATATGCTGTGAATATTATGGCTTCCCTACCAAAAAATAATAAAAGAATCTGCTGGAGGGGAATAAAAATTAAGCAGTAACTTGGTGAAAGTCCACAAAAGAGGAGGTGGAAATTTACTAAGTTTTCAAAGGGTGGGAAGGTTTTTGTTTTGTTTTTTCTTTTAATTTATTTTTACAGTTTCCACAAGTATATCGTTGTATTAAGTTCTGCGCATGTGCGCAAAAAGTGGAGACGAGACGATGAACAGTGAACTTCAACTCTTTATTTAACATGGTGTAACAGCTCAGAAATACGGCCACATCGTCCCCTTTATAAAGGCAAGCTTTTGAGTACTTAGCCAATGAAAACACAGGAAGCGTTACCTCCTTTAACCAATGAGAGAGGCTCGTTAATAGCCAATCAGATTCTCCTGAACGGACCAATCCGATGTCGCTATTCTCGGCCAATCAGAAGTGCAGGGCCACAACCCTGCACTTTACTTTAAGGTTTAATAATCTTTATTCAAGCACTTTTATTAATTCACAACACCCCTTCCCCCCGGGTTCCGTTTAAGGGGTGCGGTAACGTAGTCTTTGAGATAGGCAGGTTGTTTTGATTGTCTATTGGATTTACGTTGTCCTCCCGGTATTTGTCTATAGTCTTGTTGGGGTAGGACGTTAGGGTGCCTCCGGTTCTGTATCTAAAATTTCTTTGCCACTAATGTCCTCGGTATCTCTTTGAAGCGAGCTTACCCCTGTCCCCGATCCTTCTTCTGGTGTTGTGTCTGAGCGGTCATTTCTTCTGCTTGTGCTTTCTGCCATTTCAAACTCAGGCTCCTCGGCATCTCCTCCCCCCTCAGTTTGGAAATCACCGGAATCGCAGACCCCAGACTGCAACCTTGAACGCAGTTGATCAATATGGCGCTTCCATATTCTATTGTTGCGACATTTCACTCGGTACAATCTGGGTCCGGTTACTTGGATTACAGTTGCCTCGACCCACAACGGATCACCAGAAAAGTTTCTGGTAAAAACCAAGTCGCCTACCTGGAAATTACGGCATTTCCCGCTGGATCCGTGTGGTTTTTCAGGTTCGTATGATGGGTGTAGTCGGTCGAGGTGGGAACGGAGCTTTCTTCCCATCAATAACTCAGCCAGAGTTTTGTTGGTGATGCTGTGTGGAGTGATGTGCTGCAAAAGGAGTATCCGATTAATCTTGTTTTCGATATCGCCATAGTCCATTTTATGCAGTTTTTTGGACGAATTGTACCATGCACTTGGTCCTTCCATTGGCCACAGGATGCACCGGTGAAGTTAGCGCATGGCAAATACCGCGGTCCGCCAGATACTGTTCAAAAGAAAGCACGGTAAACTGGGGCCTGTTGTCGGATACCAGAACATCTGGTTGTCCGTGTGTTGCAAATAATCTGTCTAATTTCCTGATGACTGATTCGGTTGTTGTATTTTTCATTTCATGGATTTCAAGCCAGTTCGAGTAGGCATCCACTGTTAATAAAAATGTGTGTCCATTCGTANACCTGGCCACCACGCGTAGCTTCGTGTGAGTGCTTTCATGCGCACGATGCCGGGATGGCCTTCGTGCAAGTTTCTCGGTACCGCTCGCTGTAACCGCTCTGGGACAATGACTCTATCCCCCCAAATGATGCAGCCCTTCTGGGAAAACAGTTCCGTCTGTCGATTTTTGAAGGGAACGGAGTTGTCAGGGATTTGGTCCAATGGCCATCCATGCTCTACCCAGCTGAGGACTCATGCCAGAATGGGATCGTGTTTAGTTTCAATCGGGATATCTCGTGCTGTCAATGGCGGTTTTTGAAGTGTCTCGATTTGAAGTGTTGTGACAGTCGGAGCGGGGTCGTCAACGGTTTCTGGAAGTGGTGCACGGCTCAATGCATCAGCATGGGGAATGGCTTTCCCCGGGCGGTGTTGCAACTTATAATTATAGGCAGCCAAGAATTCTGACCAGCGAGTCATTCTGTGAGATAATATGTAAGGGGTTGGCTTATCTCCCACTATTATTCCCAGTAAAGGTTTGTGGTCAGTTGTTATAGTAAAAGCTCGCCCATAAATATATTCATGAAATCGTTTAACAGCAGATACAATAGCAAGAGCCTCTTTATCGATTTGACTGTAATTGCGTTCTGCTTTTGATTGCGTTTTTGAAAAATAGGCAACAGGGGCTTCACTACCGTTTGGTAAAACGTGGCTCAAAATGGCGTCCACCCCGAATGGTGATGCATCACATGTAATTTTAAAAGACAAAGTCTCATTATAATGCATCAAAACAGTGTCGGAGGTCAGTGTTTTTTACTTGTCGGAATGCATGTTCCTCTCTGTGTCCCCAAACCCAGGTTGCCTTTTTGTCCAATAAACGATGTAGGGGCTCGGCTATGGTCGCTTTGTGAGGCAGGAAAATGTTATAAAAATTGATAAGGCCTAGGAAAGCTTGGAGGTTGGCCTTACTGCGGGGTTTGGGGGCATTTTTGATTGCCCTAAGTTTGCTATCGGTGGGGTGAATGCCTTGTTTATCGATTAAATACCCTCAAAATTCTACTCGATCCGTACATAGTTGACACTTGTTTTTTTTAACTTTGAGACCCGAGTCTTTAAATCTCTGAAGAACCAAACTCAAACGCTCCCTTAGTATTTCTCGAGTCGGAGCAGCAATTAAAACGTCATCAAAATAGGGGACAACGCCTTTTATCCCTTGTAATAGTCTTTCCATCAAACTTTGAAAGATTCCCGGGGCCACGCTTACTCTGAATTCGAGTCGGTTACATTTAAACACAGCTCGGTGCATAACAATCGTTTGGGCCTCTGCCGTTTTTTTGTCTACAGGCAGTTGTTGGTATGCCTGGGCTAGATCTAGTTTAGCGAAGACTTTTCCGCCCCCCAGGGAATGGAGAAGGTGTTGTACCACCGGTACCGGGTAAGTGTTTTGCTGAAGGCATGGTTCAGGGTGGCTCAGTAGTCCCCACAAATTCTGAATGATCCATCCGGCTTGATGGTGTCACGATCGGGGTTTCCCAGGGAGCGTGGTTGGTTGGTTCGAACACACCCTGGGCTATTAATTTATCAAGCTGCTCGTCAATCTTTGGTTTAAGGGCAAATGGAACTCGATGAGGCTTAAGGCAGATGGGAGCTATTTCGGGGTTGAGGTTAAATGATATCGAGGTCCCCTTGTATTCGCCTAGTTTATCTGCAAAGACGTCCTGGAATTCTTGGACGAGAGCCTATTTCCAGTCATTGTTGCTGGTTCGGTGAATGCCAGCTACTTCAATTCCGAGTGGAGCGAACCATTGGAGGCCGAACAAGCTAGGCCGATCCCTGTCGACTACAATCAGGGGTAGAGATGCAGTATGATTTTTAAATGAGACACGGACTTGGCTGGACCCCACAACTGAAATTTGATTTCCCTGAGAGTGTTTGAGTATGATTCTTTGGAATCAGAGGTCTTGTCGCCGGACGGTAGGGATGAGTTGCTTGAGGGTCTTCCAGGAAACCATCGAGAGGGATGATCCTGAATCAACTTCCATCATGGAAGGCTGGTTTTCAATGACCACCTTCACCCGGATCTTCTTGGCATCCAGTGATGAGGCGTGACCAATCGTAATAGTTTGGTGCGTCTCTTCTCGCTTCGTTGAATGGGTTAGGGGTTTGTTTCTGTAGGAGTGGTTGTTCCATTGGTGGGTCAAGGGTTCTCGATTTGCAGGACGATTTCCTGTGGGTTGGCGGTAGTTAGCCCCCTTCGGGGTCTGGCTGGGTCCTTGTTTGCTTCTACAGACCCTTCCGATGTGGCCTCTTTTCCCGCACATATGGCAGAGTGCATCGAGGAATTTGCAGTCTGATCGGGGGTGGTTTGCCCCACACCCAGCGCATTGGTACTGCAATCTCTGGTTACGTTGATGGCGTTGGTCTCGTTCAGACCGGAGCCGGTTGACCTCTTCTTCATCGCTTTCTGATGATGATTCGAGGTCCTCGTGGTGGGCTGTCGTTGCCTGTCCTTCTAGGTGAGGTGAAACTTCGCTGGTGAGTTGGCGAAATGGTGCATGGGTGCGGCGCATTCGGGCAGCCGACTTCCTGGTTGCTTCTGCTGCAGTAGCATCAGCGATGGCATCTGTAAGGCTGATGTCGCCTTTCACCATCAGCTTACTCTGCACTGTTGGTGCATCTAATCCCAGAACTATTCGGTCTCTTAGGGCTTCTTCGAGGTCGGCAAACCCGCATAGGCCTCCCAGATTCTGGAGATCCGCTATGAAATCTGCAACACTTTCGCCCTTCTGCTGATCTCTCTGGTAAAATTCATGCCTCCTAACATGTGTTGGTACGGTTGGTGCATAGTGGGCCCTTTGCAGGGGTTCGAGGACGTCCCAGTCCATGGACTTCACTTCTGCCAGTTTCGCTAGCGCCTTGGCCATCTTAAATACGGTCGGTCCGCAATGAGTTAGGAATACCGCCCGTTTCTTTCCGGTAGTGGCATCCTTCAAATTTTTGGTCTCCAGTGTTAGGGATAACATTGTTTACCCTAACTGATTTAGGTAAAATAATAAATATGTTATCATGGTTTGTTGGTTGAAGTGTCTGTAACTTTAACTGCAAGAATGTAATTAAGGGAGTGGTTGTAGAAGCACCATAAAAGAAGCAAGATAATGGCAGATCTCTCTCTGGCTTAATGATCCCTAATTACTGGATGGATTGAAGACTGCGTTTATCACCTACTGGAACGGGAGAGAGAAAGGACTGTTGATATTATCAACGGTGAGAGGACTGATTTATTGTAAGTGAACTGACATTGGATATTCTACACGGACTTTACTAATTGAATATCCTTGAATGGCTTGACTAAAATGATGCATGACTAATGGACTGTTATTTTGACAATTCTATAAATCATAATGGAATAAACTATATTTTTTGATAGCACAAGCGTATCTGTTATTTTTACTGTATGTTAACTAACATACAAACTTATCTCACACATTTATCTGTGTGCCTATCTGATTAACGCTGCACATTCTGTTTTGCTTGTCTCCTTAACCCTGGTTGGGGAACCCAGGCTTAACATCCAGAAACATCTGGAAGCGATCCATATATGAGTCCCAGTCTTCTTGTGCCGGGTCGAATGGAGCGGGTGGTATGATGCCGCCGGACATGGTTCTGCCGTTGGTGCGCTTCAGCCACGTGCTCTGTTATCGCTCTGTAGTGTTCAGTCAGCTCTGACGTCTCCACATCCCATCCTCGTTGCCAGTGTTAAGTTCTGCGCATGGGCGCAAAAAGTGGAGACGAGTCGATGAACAGTGAACTTCAACTCTTTATTTAACATGGTGCAACAGCTCTCTTAACAGCCACAACAGCCCCCTTTATATAGGCAAGCTCTTGGGTATTTAGCCAATGAAAACACAGGAACGTTAGCTCTTTTAACCAATGAGAAGGGCTCGTTAATAGCCAATCAGATTCTCCTGAACGGACCAATCCGATGTCGCTATTCTCGGCCAATCAGAAGTGCAGTGCCAAAACCTTGCACTTTACTTTAAGGTTTTAATAATCTTTATTCAAGCACTTTTATTTATTCACAACAGTTTGTTTAGATTTCAGGTGCATGTTTACAAATACAGTACAGAAAGTACTGATTCATATGACATAGAATGTAGAATGTATAGGCTATAACTTCAAACAGGTGTGGGTAGATGTCAGTGACTGTGGGGTGTGAAAGGGGAAAAGATGAATAAATCTTTATATATCATCTAATTACAGGTAGAAGGGCAGTCCTGCTTGCATCCTTAAACCTAAATAAGTAAAGAGAGGGATGTTCCTCCCTCAGAAATGCACCCCTCTGTTTTGGATCTGGAATTAGCTGTGAGCTAAGAGCAGGGGAGTATGGCTGTTAAGTATCATTTGGATGTTTTGCATGTATCAAAATTACGTTTCACAGATAACCAGATACCTTAATTATTTAACAGAAAACCAGAAGCTTTATTTCTGAAATCAAGGGTCAAATTGGGACTCCTACTGCTGTACTGGGCTCTCTTTTGCACATTCCTGAGCTATTTCAACTTACCACCAGGTTGATAGTGGTATATCCCATTTTATAATGCTGGGAAACCATGTCTGTTTTGGGCTAGACTCCATTCACTGAGCATCAAACATGTCTGAGGTCACACATTCAGCCTCTTTTTGTCTCAGAGAAGGTACAATGTGATCTGAAGTACAGAACTTTAGCATTTGTCTTTTGCTATGGTGAGAGCACTCATATCTATGAAGCTAACCAGTGCCACCAATTTCCAGAGCAAGGGGTAACCAAATGGATAGGGCTTGGATAGCTAATGGAGCTACTTAAGAGCTGTGGTGGCACAGTGGTTGGAATGCAGTACTGTAGGCTATTTCTGCTGACTGCTGGCTGCCAACAGTTCAACAGTTTGATCTTGACCGGCTCAAGATTGACTCAGCCTTCCATGCTTTTAAGATTGGTAAAATGAGGAGCCAGATGGTTGGGAGAAATATGCTGATTCTGTAAACTGCTTAGAGAGGGCTGTAAAGCACTGTGGAGAGATATATAAATCTAAGTGCTATTGCTATTGTTACTTGTTGAATGATTGAAGAATTCCATGGACCTGGTAGGCAGTTCTATCAAGACTATGCTCAAACTTTGACATACAGAGGCAACTGGGCTTTTGATAGGAGGCTGCCTGAGCAATCTCTCTCTCTCTCTCTCTCCCTCCCTCCCTTTCTCCCTCCCTCCCTCTCTCTCTCCACCAAACCAAGAGTACGACTGCTTTTTTGATGAGCTTTGGAAGATGAAGCAATACAAGTAGTCCTTGACTTACAACGTTCGTCTACTGACTGTCCAAAGTTACAAAAAAGGTGACTTCAGACCATTTTTCACACTTATGACCATTGCAGCATCTCCATGATGATGTAATTTACATTTAGATGCCTGACAACTGAATCATATTTATGACGGTTGCAGTGTCCCAGAGTCATGTGATCATCTTTTTGCAACTTTCTCACAAGCAAAGTCAATGGGGAAGCCAGATTCACTTAACAACCATGTTATTGATTTAATAATCCCAGTGATTCACTTAACAAATGGGGCAAGAAAATAGGGCAAAACTCGCTTAACAAATTTTTCACTTAGCAACATGAGGTTTGGGCTCAATCGTGGTCATAAATTAAGGAGATTCCTGTATAGGAGATTCCTAGAGTGGTACTGATGAAAGACAAAGAGCAAATTATGACTCATGGGTAAGAGCTCAAGTTTGAGTCTATACTGTGCAGAAAAAGAGCAAAATCCTCTGCTTTTATTCTCCTACAGATTGCTGACTAGGAGCCCTTTATAGTATAAGCTGGATGCTTTTAGGGAAGGACAGGGTAGATGAGCATTTTATAAGTTGCTATGATAAATTTCTTTGGTATCTGGAAAGAAAGTCACTTATATGAGCCATGGTGGCACAGTGGTTAGAGTGCAGTACTGCAGGCTACTTCTGCTGACTGCCGGCTGACTGCAATTTGGCAGTTCAAATCTCACCAGGTCAAGGATGACTCAGCCTTCCATCTTTCTGAGGTGGGTAAAATGAGGACCCAGATTGTTGGGGGTAATATGTGGATTCAGTAAACCACTTAGAGAGGGCTAGGAAGCACTATAAAGTGGTATATAAGTCTATGTGCTTTTGCTATTGCTTTATTTGTTCAGGGATGAGGGGGCGGATCTTATAGAATTGATAAGGGCTGCTTCTGGGAGGATTATGGCTGATGGTACTTTGTCCAGAAGAACTAGACAGGAATCTCTGTTACATCAACTCTGTCACTTGCAAGTAACAGGAGGTGGGTTCAGAGGAGTAGTTGATGCATCCTTGAACGAGGGTTACATTGACTGCCTTGAAGAAAGCAGTGATCAATCCCACCCTCAAGAGTCAATAAGTGACCCAGCTGTTTTTGATAACTATTAACTAGTCTTCTACTTCCTTTTGGGAAGAAGGCAATTGAATAAGTAGAAGGCCTGCATCTGTAGGGCCTCTGATTAAGTGGATGAATTTGGACCTTTTCAATCAGAGCCTGAGCATAGAAACCAGATTCTGTGGTTTTGTGGATGACCTATGGTGGGATCATGATGTATGTATGTGACCATCATAATTCTGCTAGACCTCTTAGCAGCTTTCAATACCATTGTTTGTCTTATTCTTCTGGACCAGTTTCAAGGGTTAGAAGTGAGAGTTGGTACTTCTTTGCACTGATTCTCTTCCTTCCAGACTGAGCAATTTCAGTTGATAGAAAGGAAGAAACCGTGTCCTTCGACTTTTACATGAGAAGGTACTAGCTGTGGCCTTGGATGGCTTTTGGGCAACTCTGTCTTTTCCATCAGGAAAATAAATTTCTGACTGGAAGGTCCGGCTTGATCACTTTGATTGTTTGGAATTTATTTATTTGTTTATTAAATTTATATTGTACCATCTCACTGCCAAGCAATGGCAGTCAGTGTGGAAATGCCACTGAAGACCACTCAGAAGTTACAGCTACTGCACAGAAGCCCAAAGATACTGGCAGAGAATCAAAAAATGGTTGGAGGAAATAATGGCTGAGCAGATTGAATTAAAACCAGAATTCTTCCTATTAGGGATATTCAATAGACAATTCCTAAAAAAAGCCAAATATATAATATTGCACATACTTACTGCAGCTAGATTAGCTTTTGCACAATGTTAGAAACAAGCCGATGTTCCAACAGAGGAAATGACTACTCAGAAAATAGTAAGCTGTGCAGAAATGGATAAATTGACCCTAGCACTTAAGGATAAAGAATTATCAGAATATTACAAGAGCTGGGAATGTTGGCATGATTGGATAGAACAAAGATAGATAATATAATAATAAACATTATTATTAAACCGTAAAGGAGGTTGAAACTATATACTCACATTGATTGTAAATATGACACTAATAATGACAACAAATAAGGAACAACAAACTGTCGATAATGGAATTGCCTTTTATTCATTTTTTTTTGTTTTCTCTATCTTTCGATGTTGTGTATGTGTTTGTTCATTTATTTTAATTGTATATTCAATACAGTTTTTTTTTTAAAAGAAGAAGTTACAGCTGGTTCATCATGCTGCAGTTACAGTAACAAAGGCAATAACCTTGCCTTGTGTGACACCACTATTTTGAGAGTTGTATTGGGTGAAGTTCAAGGTACTTGTTGTAATCTTTAAAACCCTTCATGGTTAAGGACCTGGATATCAGTGAGACTGCCCACTCTTAGCTAGCATCTACCCATTCAATAAAAAAAACAAGAAGGAAAGACTTGCCAACATACCAACCTGCAATGTGCTTTAAAAGTAACCTTGAGGAACAGGAGGAAGAGCTGGAACTGACAACAGTCAGACAAAAATTTGAGTCCAAGTTGGAAATGTAATTTGATAAAGCATCTCAGGCCTGATCCTCTAGTTCTCTTGTAGATGAAGGGAGAAAGAGGGGAAGTACATTGTGGTCCTGTTTGTGAACTTATAAAAGTGTCATTAGCATGTCTAATACATCACTTTAGATTCTTAATCTGGTCCAGCATGGCGAGTTGACACAACGAGTGTCATGATGAGAGAATATTGGAGCCCACTTTCTATATCACTGCCCTCTTTTCTTGGATTTATATGGTCCTTATTCTGCTAGGAATCTGAAAGACCATTAAGTTCTCTAGACAGAATTTCACTAATAGTTATGGATTGCTCCTTGGTATTACATTATGCAATTAAGTTGCATTTTATATGTTCTGTTTTGAACCTGGTATTATAAATTGAACTGCAAATGGCTCAGAGTCACTTGTAATTGGAGTGGCACATAAACCTCAGGAAATGAATCAATCCCTGTCAAAGGTTTTTGCTGGCAGGAAATTCTAGGAGTTATAGTTCAAAGCCACTATACTGTGGGAGAACGTGATGTCTTATTTCTATACATTTTTATTTATAATCCGTATTTTCTTTTAGTAATCTGGATTTGATTATTCTTTATTTCTACTTAGGAACAACCCAATGTGGTAGTACCAGCAGACCTCAGGATCCTAGAATAGTTACATCAACACCAAAGTACACCTACAATATTTGACATGCATTCATTATTGATGGCTCTCTATTTAAGTTAGACAAAGATCCAAAGAGAAGATTCCTTCTATCTTTGTACAATGTTTTGCATGTATTGTAGCTATAGAGTAGAATAACAGAATTGGAAGGGACCTTGGAGGTCTTCTAGTCCAACTCCCTGCTTAGGCAGGAAACCCTATACCATTTCAAATAAATGATTATCCAATCTCTTCTTTAAAACTTCCAATATTGGAGAATGTTACAACTTCTGGAGGCAAGTTATTCCACTGATTGCTTCCTTGATTAGTTTCCACCCATTGCTTCTTGTCCTGTCTTCAGTGCTTTGGAGAATAGATTGGCTCCCTCTTCTTTGTGGCAACGCCTGAGATATGTAATAAGTAGCTCAACCCCCTCATATAACGATATGGATGGAATATGGTAAAGTACAAGGAATATTCCACTGCAAAGATAACAGTTCTGATGATTTTTATCGCTTTCTAAAACAGAAATGTAGAGCTGCCTTATCCAACATCCGTTAAACAAGCTCAGTTTTGTCAACACCTCGATAGAAGGTCTCTAGCATTTTACCCAACCTACTTAAAACTGGGACGGGTGCTTTTACATGTCAAACAAATGTATTATTGAATGATGGAGTCCTTTCTCATGAAGAGGGACAGCTGGAGGAAAATACCAAAGCCTCTCCCATTTATTCTCCTGGTTTATCACACCGGCTGGGTTTGCAATCACAGTTACCTTGGTTATCAATTTCTGGATTTACACAATACCTTGAATCATCAGCCAACAAAATTGGATGTGTTCCCAGAACATACTGAGCTACAAAAGAAAAAAAAAACCCGAAGCAAGCTTATATTAACCAACACTAACAACATTTGGCATGTGGTGTAAATGCAGCTGCTGAGTGTTTAACTGATTTGGCTAGGTGTGTTGTATGATCACAGCCACAAGAGAGGCAGAAGCAGAGGTGGTATTCAGCAGATTCTGACCAGTTCTGGAGAAACAGTAGCAGAAATTTTAGTTTGGAGAACCGGCAAATACAAGCTCTGACTGGCCTCACCCCCATCTCTTCTCTGCCTCCCAAGTCCCAGCTGATCAGCTGGGTCTTCTTTTGTTGCCCTGCACAGGAGAACAGAGCTGAAAAGCAGGTTAGTGGAGTGAGGAAGGAATGGAGATTTTACAGTATCCTTCCCCTGCCATGCCCGCCAAGCCACGCCCACAGAACCGCTAGTCAATTTTTTTGAATCCCACCACTGGGCAGAAGAGAAGAAATCAGGGATCCAGCAAACCAAGAGCCAGTTGAGGGCCTGGATATGCATGTAGTCCTTGACTTACAACCACAACCGAACCCCAAATTGATGTTACTAAGCAAGGCAGCTTCCGTGAATTTTGGCCCATTTTGCAATCTTTCTTTCTGCTGCTCTTAAGTGAATTACAGCAATTGTTAAATGAGTAACATGGTTATTGAATGAACCTGGCTTCCTTGTTGACTTTGCTTATCAGAAAGTTGCAAAAAATCATCACCTGACCCCAGGATACTGCAACCGTCATAACCATGAGTCGGTTGCCAAGCATCCGAATTTTGATTATGTGATCATGGGTATACTACAATGGTCATTAAAAACAATCCTAAGTTGCTTTTTTTCAGTGCCATTGTAACTTCAAATGGTCACTAGACAACTTTTTTTAAATAGAGAACCGTCTGTATAAAGGGATTTGGACATGTTCTAAATGGACCTTTAAAGTAGTTCAAGAATGTGCCCCTTGGAAGATAACCATGCATAGTTTCGTTGAATCATGACCTATGAGGATTGTATAGCAGGGATGGGATTCTATCAGTTTGCACCTATTCACTAGAACTGGTTATTAACATTCTAAGCAGTTTGGAGAACCGGTTGTAAGAAGAAATTACTGGCCTAATCCTGTAAGAAAGGCAGGAAGGAAACATTCTGGTGTTGCTTAAGGAAACTGCCTCTCCGTTAACCCTTATTACATTTTTGGCAGGACTGAACTTCCTGTCTCAGGAATGTCTCTGGAGTTTTTTTCCCCTCCTTTGCTGGTACTTTGCTTGTGTGGAGTGACCATTCAAAGTTACAATGGCACTGAAAAAGTGACTTATGACCATTTTTCACACTTACAACTGTTGCAGCATCCCCACAGTCATGAGAGGCCAGGAGATGCATGCCTCAATGTGAGTGATATTGAGTTGGCCACATTCAGCCAATAACATGACTACCAAGTCATGACCACCCAGTCACATGACCACCAAGCCACACCCAGCACCTAAGCCACACCCACAGAACCAGTTGTTAAAAAATTTGAATCCCACCCCGTTGTACAGGTTTGCTTTGTAGACATGTAATTTACTCTTAGTTATTTATCCCAGAAGTACACATAGAAACAAGCAATACCTTTTCTGCATGTTTCATCCTGGGAGATAAATGCCAGCAGTCTCTGCATTAAAAATATTGTGTCATGTGCAGAATCAGATAAGTTAACTTTAGAATTAAAAGACAAAGGAGAATCTAAATACTATAAAACATGGAATAAATTTTATATAGAAGAAGACAAGGTTGGAACATTAGTAGTTATGATTAGATTAATTAGTAAATAATATATCAAATAAGGAGATTATAAATGATGAAATAAAAGGAATATATGTATAACAAGGTTAAGTTGGATTACTGTGTTGTATTCTTATATTTAAAATTAATTTTTTTAAAAAAGAATATCTGACTTACAGATAACTTGTAGAGATAGTACTCATACATATGATCACAATTGAGCCCAAAATGTCTGTCGCTAAGTAAGACATTTGTTCAGTGAGTTTTGCCCCATCATATGACTTTTCTTGCCACAGTTGCTAAGTGAATCACTGCAGTTGTTAGTCACAAAGATTTTACATGAATCCGGCCTTCCCATTGACTTTTCTAGTCAGAAGGCTGCAAAAGTTGACCTCTGGAACTGTTCTGACCTGGCTCCCAAATACGATGAACACTCTGTATCGAGCACCAGCAGCCCCAACAAAAAAAATCTCTCTTTCTCACAGCAGGCTAACAAGTCTGTCCAGCAGGGAGATGAATGGTTTTCTGCCACACTTATTCATCTCCACCTTTTATCCCCAGAGCTATGGTGGGGCTTCCCTAGCAGTGGTACTCTTCCATCCCAAGGATCAGCCCATAGATTTCCACTGCTCTCCTCTCCTCTGCCTTTTGTGCATCCGTGCATCAGGCTCTGGACCTAGCTGTTCCTCTTCTTCGTCATCAGCCACTCCAGACCTGGGGGCTGATGGATGAACTAGGCTCTGCCTCTGTCTCTATGTCTGACAGCTCCATTTCCCTCTTCCTCTTTGGAGCTCTATGGTTGCCTTGGTGCTGGCCCTGACTCCCATGCTGCCTCCTTATCTGATTTGTCTGCTGGAGGGGCCAGCAGATGACATACCACAACAGGAACTCTGCAACCATCATAAATATGAGTTGGTTGCCACGCATCTGAATTTTATCATGTGACTGTGAGGATGCTGCATCGATCCTAAGTGTGAAAAATAGTCCTTTTTTCAGTGCCATTGTAATTTGAAAGTCACTAGATGAACTGTTGTAACTTGAGGACTACCTATACAGGTAATCCTTGACTTATGACCAGAATATACTTTGCCCATTATGGTCTCAAATCGTGACAGTCATAAAGCAGGCCAACCACATTACCGATCCAGTTTAATTACTTTTGCAGTAGTTAATGAAATGTGCTCATTAAGCAAACACTGTTATTATTAAGCAAATTATTTTTATCCAGTTTTGCTGAAAACTGGAAGTAAATGCTGGTTTTCAGCAAAAATGTAAAACGCACTCCACATGACCATGCTGCAAATGGTCATAAATGCGAGACATGTGCCAAATGCCTAAATTGCAGTCATCTGACTATAGGGAGAAGAATGATTGTTGGAACTTTGAATCCTAGTTACAAGTAGCCCAGGGATGTTCATTGTAACTTCGAACATTTGTAAAGCAACTGGTCAAATATCAAGGATTATCTGTATTTATGACTAGACTGCCATAAAGTCTATATTAAAATTTGACTTCATAATAACGAACACACAGACTTCTCTGTGACACTTACAAAATCATTATGTGGCTTCAGAAGTTTATCAGTTCAAGGAAGAAGAACACATAATTTTACACCAGATATTTTTTCTTTTGTTTTACCCTTGCAACCATGTCTTCTGAAGCATAAATCTGTTGCAAGAGCCAGTGATGATTCAAAGAAAAGGGGAAACAAGCTGGAAATAAATGACTGGAAATAAAGTGGAAATAATAAAGGGATCAGAGTGGCAAATGATAGCATTTGAGGAAGATGACCAGGATCTAACATCTCTAGAACCGGAAAAAGTTTTTCACAAAAATGTTATCTGAAGCCTTTCAGTGAAGCAGGGATGAAAAATGAGAGGAACAGGATCCTAGTAGAAAGGGGTTCACCAAAATTTATCATACAGCTACTACTACAAGGCCATTTAGGATGAGAAAAATCTCTGTGTAAACCTCCCTTGAATACATTATATGAGGGATCCTTGGTGTTCTCTGAGCTTGGTTGTTTTTTTGCAGATGTTTCATTATTCAAATTAGGTAATATAAGGAGTCAAACTCGCAGCCCATGGGCCAATGCATCACACACTGGCCACATCCACACTCGGTTTAGTGAAGGGGGGGAAGTCACAATACATCACATGACGCCGCCATGATGACATGAGCTTGACAACCCTGAGGTAATATCATCAGCACCCAGAGGTGGCATTCAGCAGGTTCTGGCCAGTTCTGGAGAACCGTTAGTGGAAATTTTGAGTAGTTTGGAGAACTGGAAAATACCACCTCTGACTGGAGATTTTACAGTATCTTTCCCCTGCCACACTGACCAAGCCACGGCCACAGAACCAGTAGTAAAAAAATTTGAATCCCATCATTGTCAGCACCACTGATGATGTTACTTAGTTTGAGTAATGAAATGTCTGCAAGAAAGCAACCAAGCTCAGAGACCACCAACAACTTCTCCTTTCAACCCCGACTTACAAATATTCTCCTTTATATAGTGATATGGTGATATGATATAGTATTATATATAAGTAGCCCCCGACTTACTGCAGTTCATTTAGTGATCATTCAAAATCACACCAGCCCTGGAAAAAAAGTGACTTGTGACCATTTTTTCACACTGACGACCACTGCAGAATTCCCATGGTCTTATGATCAAAAATTTGGATGCTTGGCGACAGGCTCGTATTTATGACAGTTGCAGTATCCTTTGGGTCACGTTTTCACCATTTGCAACTTTCTCTCAAGCAAAGGCCAGATTCACTTAACAGCTGTTATTAATTTAACAACCGCATGAATTATTTAACAACTGTGGCAAGAAAGATTGTAAAATGGGGCAAAAGTGTTTCACTTAGCAACAGAAATTTTGGGTTCAATTGTGGTTCTAAGTTGAGGACTACCTGCACTATGACAAACCTTCAACTGACACTAAATAAGAACTATATATATCCATTCTAACTTACAAATTTGACACAGGAATGGTTTGTAACCTAAGGAGAGCTAAGTTTCTAAGCTTTCTAATGATTGCTCTTCTATCTAGACACCAGGGGAGAAATTTCTCAGAAATAACAAGTATAGTATTTGTTGTCCCATTAATATAAAGTCACTGGGGTACATACAAATTAACTGAATCAGTCCTGAGATTGTGAAGCAGCCAGATATATACAGATAATCAGAGTTGGAAGGGACCTTGTAGGTCATCTAGTCCAACCCCCACGCCCAAGTGGGAGACCCTACACCATTTCTGACAAATAGCAGTCCAATCTCTTCTTGAAAGTCTCAAGTGATGGCTCTCCCACAACTTCCGAGGGCAAGCTGTTCCATTGGTTGATTGTCAGAAAATTTCTCCTTATTTCCAGGTTGAATCTCTCCTTGTTCACTTTCTGTCCATTATTCCTTGTCTGGCCTACAGGAGCTTTAGAAAATAGCTTGACCCCTTCCTCCCTGTGGCAGCCCCTCAGATACTGGAGCACTGCTATCCTGTCTCCCCTGGTCCTTCTCTTCACTAGATTAGCCAAGCCCAGTTCCTGCAACCGTTCATTGTATGTTTTAGCCTCCAGTCCACTAATCATCCTGGTTGCTCTTCTCTGTACTTTTTCTAGAGTCTCAACATCTTTTTTATAATGTGGTGAACAAAACTGGATGCAGTACTCTAGGTGTGGTCTTACTAAGGCTTTATAGAGTGGTATTAGTATCTCACTTGATCTCGATTGTATCCCTCTGTTAATACAACTTAGGATTGTTTTAGCTTTTTTGGCTGCTGCTGCCTCTGGCTCATATTTAGCTGGTTCTCCAAGATCCGTCTCACAGTTACTGCTACTGAGCCTGGTTTTACCCAGTCTATATGTATACTTTTGTTTTTTCTTGCCCGAGTGTAGGATTTTACTTTTCTCTACATTGAATTTCATTTTGTTAGATACGGCCCAGTGTTCTAGTCTGTCTCTGGATCTTGAGTCTATCTTCTTGGGTGTTAGCTATTCCTGCCAGCTTAGTATCATCTGCAAATTTGGTAAGTTCCCCTTCTGTTCCCTCATCTAAGCCGTTAGATATTGAAGAGTACTGGGCCTAAGACGGAACCTTGTGGCACCCCACTGCTTACTTCTCTCCATGTAGTCTTAGACCCATTAAGGACTACTCGTTGAGTAAGGTTTGCCAGCCAGTTGTGAGTCCATCTAGTGATGGTGCTATCTATTCCACATTTTTCTAGCTTATTAAGAAGTAGGTTGTGGTCTACTTTGTCAGATGCTTTGCTGAAATCTAAATATATTATGTCCACAGTATTTTGCTGGTCTACTAATTTAGTCACTGTGTTGAAGAATGAAAAAAGATTGGTTTGGCATGATTTGTTCTTAACAAACCCATGCTGACTGCTAGTTATAACTTTACTTGTTTCTAGATTTTGGCAGATCTGTTTTTTTATTATCTTTTCCAGTATCTTCCCGGGTATTGATGTTAGGCTGATTGGTCTGTAATTTCCTGGGTCTGTTTTTTTTTCCTTTTTTGAAGATGGGAACCACATCAGCTCTTTTCCAGTCCTCTGATAGTTCCCTGGTGCTCCAGAGAGGACAGCCTCATAAACCTGTAAGACAAGGGAGGGGTTGTTTTGTTTTTGCTTCCAACTGCTGCATAGCTTACCATCCACTGTTCTGTTTCTCAAAGTGCAAAACTGCAGGTAACTTCAGAGTCCCATTGTTGCTCTGTGTTACTCTCAGATAAATCAAGCTGAAAATATTGGCCAAGAAGAAGATCCTTTAGGTAGGGGTGTCAAACTCGATTCCATTGAGGGCCGCATCAGGGTTGTGTTTGATCTCAGGGGGCTGGAGTAAGTGTGGCCAGGGTGGGCATGGCCGGCTCAACATCACTTGTTTCAGGAGTGCCTGTTCTGGTTTGAGCGCTCTGCCAGCAAAAACGGGCTCTGTTTTCAGCTGTGACGGCCTCCTGCAACCCTCTGCCAATGAAAATGGAGCTCAGGAGTAGCCCTCCCAAGCTCTGTTTCCTCTGGCAGAGGCTCAGAGGGATGTTCCTTTGCTGTTCCCAGGGAGACCCCGCAGGCCAGATCTAAACACCCTGCAGCAGTGGTGGGATTCACATTTGTTTACTACCGGTTCTGGGGACATGGCTAGTATAGATGCTCTCTATTTTTTTTTCCTTTTTATTTCTCTGGTTTTGAGCATAGCCTTCTTTCCTACTAGATCTGGTTTTGTTGTTGTTATTGAATTTTGCTGATTGACCCCCAAAGCAAAAGACATGCAGAGAAGTATGCTGCTGGCATTCATGTATTGTTCATGGTTTGTGTTGACTTTGATCCTCGAAATGGGGTGAGATAGAGGAGAGGCAAATTAGGGAAAGTTCACAAAAAAATAATAATCTTGGAATCTGTGTAACCTCTGAGTCAATTTTAAAGCTAAATTTTAACCAGTGGTGGGGTTCAATTTTTTTTACTACTGGTTCTGTGGGCATGGCTTGGTGGGCGTGGCAGGAGAAGGATACTGTAAAATCTCCAGTCAGAGGTTGTATTTGCCGGTTCTCCAAACCACTCAAAATTTCTGCTACCAGTTCTCCAGAACTGGTCAGAACCTGATGAATACCATCTCTGGTATTCAAGAATCCTGCTTTCTTGGGAAGATTGGAGAGGTAAGACCTTAGAGCACATTAGGTTTAATATGTTTGTTTTATTTGAGAGAATTGTGTAACACAAAGGGCCACTATAAATAGCTGCTTTAAAAAAAAAAAAGCAAATACAAATGTTTACATCATAAAAAGAAATAATAAACTTAAACCAATCAACAATGGCCTTAAACCAAACTATGGATTTGCTGAACAGAGAAAACAAAACACAATGTCTATCATTTCCAAAGTACACTTCAGACTACAGATTTGTCCACAATAATACTGCTGAGCTTTCATCATTTCGTGAGTAAACCGCATGAAAGATCTGCACACACACACACGAGAAACAAGTAAAATGTGAGGTATAAATGAATGGATTCCATATTTTTCCAACAGCATTAATTATAAGACATTAGATGATGGCTTTGAATATCAATGTATCTTAAATTTGCACCCACATGTTTTTTAAACATTATTTAGGGAATATATCTATTATGCATTTATGTATGTATGCATGTATGTGTGTGTGTGTGTGTGTGTGTGTATTTTTCTCAAGTTTTCGCGGGTACTTACATGTATGGCATTTAGCTTTGTTCAGGTATTTTTCCACGTCATTGTAGTTGTGCTTTTAAAGTTGTAGCAACGTTGAGTTTGTCACACCTGCTTTAGGACATTTTACACAAGTCCCCCTCAGAAACACCCTTGGATAAAATTCAGTTCAAAAGTAGAAAGGAGTCACTTGCTTGGGATGGTACGGCTTCAAAGATTGGCTAATTCCCACTATACCTTTCTGTCAGCCAATGACCCAGGGGTTATTAAAAATTAATCTAAGAACCCTCTAAACCCAAATTCTTCTTTGATGCTTGGTGTGCACCTGCAGAGCCTTTTCAACACATGGGCAGCTTCCCCACCTGACATTTCCCAAATTGTTATTTCTTCCTGCAAATTTAACATGGATTCAGCATCCCCATGTTAACTCTTAAACTCTTCCAATGTATTCTAGCATCACAGGCAGACCCAACTATTCAGGCGATGGCATCTGTTCCAAACTTTCATTCTCATCTTTCTAGATCCAGGTTCCCCCTTTTGTCTTCATTACCACAGAATTGATTTACACGTGTTGGAGAAAATAGCCACAATCTAAGCTGGAGCAATTAGTGTTAAATAAGGAATGCTGAATTTGCCATCCTCACGAGTGAAATCCGGCTGTTACAAAAGAAGCAGCTGTTATACTTAATGAAAACATCCAGCCCTTTTCTCTGAAATAGCAGAATAATGATGTGGAGGGGGAGGGTTATTTTCCAAATGGATAAAAAGAGAGCTGATGAAATCTCACCTTCTCTTTCTTTAAAAAAAAATAAAAGAGTTCGCATTCCTAGGCAACAAGCCTATCACATATTATGTGGATGGAAACAAGGAGCCCCCTAAAAATGTTTTGTGAAGAAATTACGTTTGAAAGTAGATTTGTCTTCGTTTGACATGTCTTCCTCCCACCCAGGAATGTAATGTGAATTCTTAGGTTGGGGGGGGCAGGTGGATTGATAGTGGGGTTTATTTTCTTGGCAGAAATGGTTTACATGCATCATCTTACAAGGCCTGGCCTACTAGTAGCTGAGTGGGAGCTGTTTTATTTTATTTTATTTTTTTCCAAAAATTTTATTAATTTTTTAAAAAACAAACATACAAACCAAACACAAAACATAAAAACATAAAACATCTTTTTTGAAAGCAGCTTGATCCCGGGTTACATCTCTTCGTACAGACATAAATTCAAGTTCATGCTCACTTTTATATACCATTCCATATCTTATTACCATTCTAGATTTTCTATATAGCTTCTCCCCTCTTTTCACTCTCTTAATTCTATTTTATTTATTTCATCTCAATTTAAATCATTATACTTATATCCTTTGTCTGTCCTGTTTCAACTGTCTCTTATCTTTTCTCATTAACACAAAATTTCTTCTGTAATCACTGATTGGAGTATGACGCCTTTATATCTTTCCCCTAAATTTAACACTTAATATAATACATAACTTTCATTTGGATTCTGCTTAGTACATTCTAAAGCTACACACTATATTTTAAAAAAAGAAAAAATTATAAATATATAATATAATTAAAACAACAATCCATACCAGTTGATTCTATCGTTAAAATTAATATTCATTTAAATCTTAAACATTTTACACATTCCTTTTCAAATAAGTATCATGCTTCTATGGGAACCCTTATAAATTTTGCGTAGTTACTTCCCCCCCATTTCACTTATATTTTAAAACATTATGTAATTAAAATGTTACTATTCCTTTTTAATTCAATTCTCTCATATTTCATTTCATTTATTTTGTTCAAAAAAGAAAAAGTTTCACTAAATTACATTGAATATTTTATCCCATTTTATAAGCATATGTTATTCCAATTTTCTAACATTATTTCTAATACAAATACAACAATACAGTCTATATGTACCTTTGCAGAATCTCTTTTTCAGTTATATTTTTACCCATTATCTCTAAATAAATCCTCTTTCTTTACATCTTGTTTCAAACCCTTGTAGCTTCTCTTCCCTTCCTTCCTCCCTTGCTTCTTCACACCCTTTTTACCCCCTTGTCTCTCCATCTCCATTTCCCTCTTCTGTATTCCTCTTTTCTGTTGCTTTCTGACATTATATCCACTTTTCACCTTATTTTTCCCTTTTTTGGTTGTTTTTTTAGATCTTAACTTCTCCATTCTCTTTCCCCTTTCTTCCCCAGATGAAGTTACTTGTTCATTAAAGATGGCTTCTTCTTTATCCCAATCTTCTTGTTCTTGTAGTTTCTCATAGGTAGAAATCGCCATTTCTAAAAAGTAGAAAACAGAGCCAAAAGAGCCCTTCCCTTCTTGTTCCTCTTCTTTATATTTTTTAAATTCAATTTTCAGTTCCTCCACAAGTGATGCCATTATAAAAAAAAGAATTAAACAACCACCCAAGTATTTTTAATCATTAAAATATAATTTCTAAAAGTCCCAAAGTCACCAAGCAGTCCAAATACACACAAGCTATTTCATTTAACACTTTCCTCTTTTTTCACTTTCTCTTCCTGGGGTTACAATTCAGTTACAAAGTTCCATTTAAAATGTATCTTTTAGAAGTCTTGTTACAATTTAACTTTCAATTCTTTTAAATTCCAAGCAGTCTCCTCCAACCAAATCTTACTTTTTATTCTTTTCCTCTCCCTTCACACTTGCAGCGAGAAAAAAGTTTTTTCAGTGTTCGGAAATCTTTATTGTCCCCTTGGCTTTGATTTTCAGTTTAATTACCTGCTGATGCCAAAGTGGGTTTTTCCAATTTCTCATTCATCTGCTGTCACCGTAAGGAAGAAAAGTGAGAAAAAACAAACTTTTCCTTTTCACTTTCATTCGCTGCTTCTGGATCTTCCTTGGGAACGATGAATCTTTTTTAAAGTTTAAATTCCAGGATATCTTCAATGTTGCTTCTTATCCCGTTCAGCCAAAACTTTCACTTCTTAGCTTCCTCCTGCACATACTTTTCCAGATGAGTGCTTCTATGAGGTGGCCATTTCTGACCATCACTCTACCGCCTTTGGAAAAGTGAGTTAAGCCAGCTGAGGAGGGGAGGTGCGGACTCCCCTCAAAACCCTGCCGGATCTCCCCTGTCTTCAGCCACCTCTACGGGGTGGCTTTAGCCCTGAAGCCGGCTGGCTCGGGGCACTCCAGCGGTGAGCGCAAGCAAAAACCACGCACGATCGCAGATTCCTCCTGCCGCCGAAGCCCAGCAAACTGCACCGAGTGGGAACTGTTTTAGATGTCATGAAATGGCAACAAATATTATTTTTAATAGATTGGAACTTACAGGCAAGAGCTTCAAGGCATTGCTCCATTCAACACTGCTCCAAAGCAAAGCAGTCGTTCAAAGATTAGAATAGCAGTCCCAAAGGTGCTTTTACAAAAAACAACTGGACTTTCTTGGTTTTTTTTCCCTTGAAGATGTTTCACTTCTCATCCAAGAAGCTTCTTCAGTTCTGACTTGAATGGTAGAGAATAGGAGCACTTATATTGTTTGCAGACATCTGGTCATAAGTACTCTGACTAGTTCCAAGAAGGTCCCACACCCATTTGCCCTCTAATTCAGGTGACCCTGTGGGTACAAATAAACTCCAAGTGGCCTCAACAACTCTCAGAGCTAATGACCAACCTTCAGAATACTAATGACCAAACAACTGTTAAGGAATATAAATTGTTCCATTCCGCATTCAGCCACAACCAAAAAATGCTTGGATTTTTTTTGGATGAGAAGCAAAATATTTTCAAGGAAAAAAAAAAATCCAGCTGCCTTTTGGAAAAGCATATTTGGGCAACCATGACCTCAGTGAGAATCTCCATGGACATTAGAATAGCAGCCTATTTGTTTCCTTGTTTAACATTCAAGATCAAAACATTTTAAAAACTGACTGAGGTCCCAGGAATTAACAACGTTAAACACAGTCCAAGCTACAGTTAACGCACTGCATCCAAAAATGCTTAAAAGTAGATTGAAACATATTTAGCCAGGAGACATTGATACTACTCCAACAGGACCTGGATCAAACAAACAAAAGGGGAAAGGAAATGGAAATCTGACAAGAAAATTTTGTTACTAAAAAAGATGCAATAACTTGAACAATTTCTGAAAGTTTGATTTTTAAAACCTGGGTGGTTGTTTTTTACTGTGGGGAATAATTTTTATTAAAAATACATTTTTGGAAGGTAAAACTTGTGTTGTAACTAAAAGGCTAGAAGTCTTGCTGGTTAAGATGTCTTTGCTCATTTTTTGCAATTTCTGAATTCTTCCAACCAGAGCGCTCATTTTCAGCCTATCCATGGGTAGCAACAGCACTTAGATTTATATACTGCTTCAGTGGTTATATACAGCTTATATACAGCCTTAAGCAGTTTAAAAATTTCAGCATATTGCTCCCAACAATCTGTATCCTCGGTTTACCTACCTCGGAAGGACCTCAGAAGAATGGAAGGCTGAGTCAACCTTGAATAGGTCAAGATAGAACTCCTGGATGTAAGCAGAATCAACCTGCAATACTGCATTCTAACCACTGCACCACCATGCCAATCAAGAAAAATTGATTTTGCAATACTTTCTGCCATCACTGTAAGTCAAATTCCTTTCCATTCAAGGAACCTTAGAGATCAATTTTGTTGCAAGAAAGGAGACAGATTGAGAAGTTCCAGCCCAAGAACAACACAGTATTTTATTTCTTCCCTGCAGTTTTGCAGTTCTCAGGCATATTTTCTCAGGGCTCAGTACTGTAATGGCAAAAATAGCTGCTACATTTTGCTCTATAAAAGCTATCTGTAATCTGATGCCTCCAAATATATTCCATTACCATGTCCATTCTTCCCAGCCTGCAAGCCCAATCTCCAGGAAAATAGAAATGTAATACATCTAGAAGATGACCAATTTGGGTTACTGTAAACATGTTCCCCAACTAGGTGGAATTTATCCATATAAAATCCCAAGCCTTAATCTCAGTTATAAGAACCCTGGTGGCGCAGTGGTTAGAATGCAGTATTGCAGGCTGAATCTGCCCACAGCCAAGAGTTCGATCCTGATGGGGCTCAAGTTTGATTCAGCCTTCCATCCTTTTGAGGTCAGTAAAATGAGGACCCAGATTGTTGGGGGCAATATGCTGACTTTATAAACTGGCAAGTATTGTGAAATGGTATATGTACTAGTGCTAATTGCCAATCCAAATAGGTAGGGATCTCTGCAGAGGAATTCTGAAAAAGAATTCCATGTTTACCTATCTCTTTTAAACAAAGGCTAGTTTTTTCACCACTGAAAAAGTGGCCCCAAAATCCCTGGATTGCACCCTGCTCTGTAGTTTGAACTGTCCATAATATGTAACTGGACATTTTTTTCAGAATAGCTTCATCCAAAGAACTAAATCAAGAGAAGGTTGCAGAGCAAAGAAATACAGTGTGTTAAACAAGGAGCCAGTTTAACAGACGGATAAAGTGATGTTGACAACCTACTCATGGGGGACATTCCTGTTGTGAATTAATAAAAGTGCTTGAATAAAGATTATTAAAACCTTAAAGTAAAGTGCAGGGTTCTGGCCCTGCACTTCTGATTGGCCAAGAATAGCGACATCGGATTGATCCATTCAGGAGAATCTGATTGGCTATTAACGAGCCTCTCTCATTGGTTAAAGGAGCTAACGCTTCCTATTTCTCATTGGCTAAGTACTCAAAAGCTTGCCTATATAAAGGGGCCGTTGTGGACGTAGTTTTGCCCTGTTACGCCATGTTAAATAAAGAGTTAAAGTTCACTGTTCATCGTCTTGTCTCCACTTCTTGCGCCCATGCGCAGAACTTAACACTGGCGACGAGGGTGGAATGTGGAGACGTCAGAGCTGACTGAACACTACAGAGCGATAACAGAGCACGTGGCTGAAACGCACCAACGGCGGAACCATGTCCGGCAGCGTCATACCACCCGCTCCATTCGACCCGGCACAAGAAGACTGGGACTCAAATGGATCGCTTCCAGATGTTTCTGGAGACCAACAACTTGAAGGATGCCACCACCAGAAAAAAACGAGCAGTATTCCTAACTCATTGCGGACCGACCATATTTAAGATGGCCAAGGTGCTAGCGAAACCGGCAGAAGTGAAGTCCATGGACTGGGACGTCCTCGAACCCCTGCAAAGGGCCCACTATGCACCAACCGTACCAACGCTCATTAGAAGGCATGAATTTTACCAGAGAGATCAGCGGAAGGGCGAACGTATTGCAGATTTCATAGTGGATCTCCGGAATCTGGGAGGCCTCTGTGCGTTCGCTGACCTCGAAGAAGCCCTGAGAGACCGAATAGTTCTGGGATTAGATGCACCGACGGTACAGAGTAAGCTGATGGCGAAAGGCGACATTAGCCTTACAGATGCCATCGCTGACGCTACTGCAGCAGAAGCAACCAGGAAGTCGGCTGCCCGAATGTGCCGCACCCACGCCCCGCTTCGCCAACTCGCCAACGAAGCTTCACCTCACCTAGAAGGACAGGCAATGACAGCCCACCACGAGGACCTCGAATCATCATCAGAAAGTGATGAAGAAGAGGTCAACCGGCTCCGGTCTGAACGAGACCAACGCCATCAACATAACCAGAGATTGCAGTACCAATACGCTGGTTGTGGGGCAAGCCACCCCCGATCAGAATGCAAATTCCTCGACGCGCTCTGCCATGTGTGCGGGAAAAGAGGCCACATCGGAAGAGTCTGTAGAAGCAAGCAAGGACCCAGCCAGCCCCCGAGGGGGGCTAACTATCGCCAACCCACAGGAAGTTGTCCTGTAAATCGAGAACCCTTGAACCACCAATGGAACAACCACTCCTACAGAAACCAACCCATAGCCCACTCAACAAAGTGATAAGAGGCGCACCAAACCATTACGATTGGTCACGCCTCATCACTGGATGCCAAGAAGATCCGGGTGAAGGTGGCCATCGAAAACCAGCCTTGCATGATGGAAGTCGATTCAGGATCATCCCCCTCGATGGTTTCCTGGAAGACTCTCAAGTAACTCATCCCTACCGACCGGTGACACGACCTCAGATTCCAAAGAATCATACTCAAAGACTATCAGGGAAATCGAATTCTAGTTGTTGGATCCAGCCAAGTCCGTGTCTCATTTAAAAATCGTACCACATCCCTACCCCTGACCGTAGTCGACAGGGATCGGCCTAGCTTGTTAGGCCTCCAATGGTTCGCTCCACTCGGAATTGAAGTAGCCAGCATTCACCGAACCAGCAGCGACTGGGAAGAGACTCTCGTCCAGGAATTCCAGGACGTCTTTGCAGATAAACTAGCCGAGTACAAGGGGACCCCAATATCATTTAACCTCAACCCCGAAATAGCTCCCATCCGCCTTAAGCCTCGTCAAGTTCCATTTGCCCTTAAACCAAAGATTGACAAGCAGCTTGATAAATTAATAGCCCAGGGTGTGTTAGAACCAACCGACCACTCTCCCTGGGAAACCCCAATCGTGACACCCATCGAGCCGGATGGATCATTAAGAATTTGTGGGGACTACCGAGCCACCCTGAATCACGCCCTTCAGCAAAACACTTACCCGGTACCGGTGGTGCAACACCTTCTCCATTCCCTGGGGGGCGGAAAAGTCTTCGCTAAACTAGATCTAGCCCAGGCATACCAACAACTGCCTGTAGACAAAAAAACAGCAGAAGCCCAAACGATCGTTACGCACCGAGGTGCGTTTAAATGTAACCGACTCCAATTCAGAGTAAGCGTGGCCCCGGAATCTTTCAAAGTTTGATGGAAAGACTATTACAAGGGATAAAAGGCATTGTCCCATATTTTGATGACATTTTAATTGCTGCTCCGACTCAAGAAATACTAAGGGAGCGCCTGGGGTTGGTTCTCCAGAAATTTAAAGACCCGGGTCTCAAAGTTAAAAAAAACAGGTGTCAACTATGTACGGATCGAGTAGAATTTTTAGGGTACTTAATCGATAAACAAGGCATTCACCTCACCAATAGCAAGCTTAGGGCAATTAAAAATGCCCCAAAACCCCAAAATAAGGCCAACCTCCAAGCTTTCCTAGGCCTTATCAATTTTTACAACATTTTCCTGCCTCACAAAGCAACCGTAGCCGAACCCCTACATCGTTTGTTGGACAAAAAAGCATCCTGGGTTTGGGGGCACCAAGAGGAACATGCGTTTCGACAAGTGAAAAATTTATTGACCTCCAATGCTGTTTTGATGCAGTATAACGAGACTTTGCCTTTAACGATTACATGTGATGCATCACCATTCGGAGTGGGTGCCATTCTGAGCCACATTTTACCAAACGGTAGTGAAGCCCCTGTTGCCTATTTTTCAAAGACGCTTTCAAAAGCAGAACGCAACTATAGTCAAATCGATAAAGAGGCCCTTGCTATTGTATCTGCTGTTAAACAATTTCATGAATATATTTATGGGTGAGCTTTCACTATAATAACTGACCACAAACCTTTACTGGGAATAATAGCAGGAGATAAGCCAACCCCTAATATATTATCTCCCAGAATGACTCGCTGGTCAGAATTCTTGGCTGCGTATAATTATAAGTTTCAACATCGCCCGGGGAAAGCTATTCCCCACGCTGACACATTGAGCCGTGCACTACTTCCGGAAACCGTTGACGGCCCCGCTCCGACCGTCACAAGACTTCAGATTGAGACACTTCAAACACCGCCACTGACAGCTTGAGATATCGCGATTGAAACCAAATGCGATCCCATTTTGGCACGAGTCCTTCGCTGGGTAGAGCGTGGATGGCCATTGGACCAAATCCCTGACAAGTATGTTCCCTTCAAAAATCAACAGACAGAACTGTTTTCCCAGAAGGGCTGCATCATTTGGGGGGATAGAGTCGTTGTCCCAGAGCGGCTACAACGAGTGATACTGAGAACCTTGCACGACGGCAACCCCGGCATCGTGCCCCTGAAAGCACTCGCACGAAGCTACGCGTGGTGGCCGGGCATAGACAAGCAGATCGAAGCCTGGGTAAAGACTTGTTACAAATGCCAGGAAGTCAGCAATGCCCCACCGAAAGCAACCCCAACAGAATGGGAAACACTGCGGGGACCATGGTCCCATATTCATCTGGACTTTGCGGGACCTACTAAAGGACACACATTCCTATTAACTGTGGATGCCTACTCGAACTGGCTTGAAATCCATGAAATGAAAAATACAACAACCGAATCAGTCATCAGGAAATTGGACAGATTATTTGCAACACACGGACTACCAGACGTTCTGGTATCCGACAACGGCCCCCAGTTTACCATGCTTTCCTTTGAACAGTATCTGGCGGACCACGGTATTCGCCATGCGCTAACTTCACCGGTGCATCCTGCGGTCAATGGAAGGGCCGAGCGCATGGTACAATTCGTCAAAAAAACTGCATAAAATGGACTATGGCGATATCGAAGACAAGATTAACGGGATACTCTTTTTGCAGCACATCACTCCACACAGCGTCACCAACAAAACTCCGGCTGAGTTATTGATGGGACGAAAGCTCCGCTCCTACCTCGACCGACTATACCCATCATACGAACCAGAAAAACCACACGGATCCAGCGGGAAATGCCGTAATTTCCAGATAGGCGACTAAGTTTTCGCTAGAAACTTTTCTGGCGATCCATTGTGGGTCAAGGCAACTGTAATCCAAGTGACCGGACCCAGATCGTACCGAGTGAAATGTCGCGACGATAGAATATGGAAGTGCCATATTGATCAGCTGCCTTCAAGGCTGCAGTCTGGGGTCTGTGATTCTGGTGATTTCCAAACTGAGGGGGGAGGAGATGCCGAGGAAGCTGAGTTCGAAACAGCAGAAAGCACAAGCAGAAGAAATGACCATTCAGTCACAACACGTGAAGAAGGATCGGGGACAGGGGTAAGCTTGCCTCAAAGGGATACCGAGGACATTAGTGGCAACGAAAATTTAGATACAGAACCGGAGGCACCCTGTTCACCAGATAACGTCCTCCCCCAACAAGACTATAGACAAATACGGGGAGGACAACGTAAATCAAATTGACAATCAAAACAACCTGCTTACCTCAAAGACTACATTACCGCACTCCTTAAATGGAACCCGGGGGGAAGGGGTGTTGTGAATTAATAAAAGTGCTTGAATAAAGATTATTAAGACCTTATAGTAAAGTGCAGGGTTCTGGCCCTGGACTTCTGATTGGCCGAGAATAGCGACATCGGATTGGTCCATTCAGGAGAATCTGATTGTCTATTAACGAGCCTCTCTCATTGGTTAAAGGAGCTAACACTTCCTGTTTCTCATTGGCTAAGTACTCAAAAGCTTGCCTATATAAAAGGGCCATTGTGGCCGTAGTTTTGCCCTGTTACGCCATGTTAAATAAAGAGTTGAAGTTCACTGTTCATCATCTCGTCTCCACTTCTTGCGCCCATGAGCAGAACTTAACAATTCCTGTTTAGTCTGTAATATTCAAAAATACAAGTTGGGTGTACTAGTTGCAGAGGTCTGTCAAGCTTGATTCTTGACTTCTTTCAAAACAAATTAGGCATGTTAACTGCAATTTTGCCATTATCCTGCACAATTGCTGCTGATTTTTAAAAATGATAATAGTATCAAATTTTAGGAGTCCTATATTAGCAATGCTCAGATTCATCAACTTGGTTTTATTCAGCTTTTCATTTTCACTGATTGGCCCATTTCAATTTCTCTTTGTTTCACATTCTTTAATCCATAATTTCAGTTTGGCTCATTCCTGTACCTGCTAAGTGGTAAGTTATGCCCTTAGCTGTTTCTTTTCCCTGTGTGTGTTCTTTCAGAAAAGATGTGCTGAGAGAAGTGGGGAGGAAACATGCATTTTGAGCATATTCCTCCAAACATATTTTTGCTTGCAGTTAGGGATTTGGTTTTTAGTGTTAGAAACAATTTTAAAATTGTATAAATGCAAAAATATAGGGTTTGGGGCCTAATTACCAGTTTTTGCAAACCATTTTCTCTTATCTAATGCCGTGTTGCACACTAATTTCTCTAATGAAATGTTCTTCAAGCTTGGCAACATTTAAGATGTGTGGACTTCAATTCCTCAGCCAGTATGCTGGTTGGGGAATTCTGGGAGTTTAAGTCCATACATCTTAAATTTGTTATGGGAATCAAAATAAGCAGGAGATATTTCACCTTCTCCTGGTGCGCTCAAAAACACCCCATCTAAAAAATGGTAGCTGTGGTCTTAAGGCTTTTGCACATCTTAGGGTTGTGCTCCATTTGCACCCGTTTCTAGATTATGAGTGTTGTGAATGAATAAATGTTAAATAAAGTTATCTTGAGCTTGAAGTCAAGTGCAGGGTTCTGGGCCTACACTTCTGATTGGCTGTTAATGGCAGAATCGGATTGGTCCATTCAGGAGAATCTGATTGGCCATTAACGGGCCATTCGCATTGGTTAATGGAGCTAGCGCTCCTGGATTGCTATTGGTTGAATAGTTAATGGGTTGCCTATATAAGGAAGGCTATAGCAGCCGTCCAGTTTGAGCTGTCATACCATGGAAATAAAGAGTTGAAGTTTACCATTTCAACGGCTTGTCTCCATTCTTTCTCGCCCATGCTCCAAACTTAACACTGGTGATGAAGGTGGGATATGGAGATGTCAGAGCTGACTGAACAAAGAAGAAAATAACCGAGTGCGTGACTGACAATGCACAATGGCGGAACCATGTCCAGCGTCGTCGTACCACCTGCTCCGTTCGACCCAGCGCAAGAGGACTGGGAGTCCTACATGGATCGTTTCCAAATATTCTTGGAAACTAACAATTTGAAGGATGCCACAACCAGGAAGAAATGGGCGGTATTCCTAACGCATTGCGGGCCAAGCGTATTCAAGATGGCCAAGGCCCTGGCGAAACCGGCTGAAGTGAAGGCTATGGACTGGGACATCCCCGAACCCCTACTGAGGGCCCACTATGCACCGACCATACCAACGCTTGTAAGGTGGCACAAGTTCTACCAAAGAAACCAGCGGAAAGGAGAGAGCATTGCCGATTTCGTCGCAGACCTCCGAAACCTGGGAGGCCTCTGCGGGTTCACTGACCTGGAAGAGGCTTTGAGAGATTGAATAATCCTGGGACTAGATTCACTAAATGTACAGAGTAAGCTGATGGCGAAAGGCGACATCAGCCTTGCTGATGCTATCGCAGATGCTACTGCAGCGGAAACAACCAGGAAGTCGTCTGCCCAACTACGTCGAAACCGCACTCTGGTAACCAACCGACCAGCGAAATTTCACCCAAGTCAGAAGGACAGCTTCTGACGACCCACCACAAGGACCTCTCTTCATCGTCAGACAGCGACGAAGAAGAGGTCCATCGATTGCGGTCTGTACCCGAAGTCCCTACACCCATGTGCTTCCAGGTCCGAATGCAAATTCCGCGACGCACTCTGCGATGAGTGCGGGAAGAGAGGCCACATCGGACGGGTCTGGCGAAGCTTCCAAGGACCCGGCCAGGCCTCTAAGGGGGCTAACTATCACCAATTGACAGGAAACCGTCCAGTAAGGCAAGAACCAGTAAACCACTCCTACAGAAACCGAATCTTAAATCGCCCTACAAAGCGAGAAGAGGCTCACCAAACTATCACTATCGGTCACGCCTCTTCCTTGGATGCCAAGAAAATCCGAATTACAGTGGCCATCAAAAATCAGCCCTGCCAAATGGAAGTCGACTCGGGATTGTCCCTCTCAATGGTTTCCTGGAGGACCCTCAAGCAACTCATCCCTACTATCCGGCGCCAAGACCTCCATTCCCAAAGACTTATCCTTAAAGACTATCAGGGGAATCATATTCCAGTCATTGGATCCAGCCGAGTCCGGGTCTCATTCAAGAACCGCACGGCGTACTTACCTCTGACTGTGATCGACAAAGATCGGTCTAGCCTGCTAGGCCTCCAATGGTTCGCGCCACTCGGCATTGAAGTGGCAGGCATTAACCGAATCGGCGGCAGTGACTGGGAGGAGGACTCGTCCATGAATTCAGGGACGTCTTCGCAGAAAAACTAGGCAAGTACAAGGGGACCCCGATATCGTTCAGCCTTAATCCAAATATAGCTGCCATCCGCCTCAAGCCCCGTTGAGTCCCATTTGCCCTAAAGCCGAAAATCGACAAACAGCTTGATAAATTAATAGCCCAGGGAGTGCTAGAGACAACCTATCACTCTCCCTGGGAGACCCCAATCATGACACCCATAAAGCCGGATGGTTTGATTAGAATTTGTGGGGACTACCGGGCTACCCTGAACCACGCCCTGCAGCAAAACACATATCTGGTGCCGGTGGTGCAGCACCTCCTCCATTCCCTGGGGGGTGGAAAAGTTTTCGCTAAACTAGACTTAGCTCAGGCATATCAACAACTACCTGTTGATGAAAAAACGGCACAGGCCCAGATGATTGTGACGCACCGAGGTGCCTTTAAATGTACCCGGCTCCAGTTCGGAGTCAGTGTAGCCCGGGGGATCTTTCAGAGCCTTATGGAAAGGCTACTACAAGGGATTAAAGGTGTGGTCCCCTATTTTGACGATGTGTTAATTGCTGCCCCTACTACAAAAATCTTACGGGATCGTTTAAAATTAGTTCTACAGAAATTCAAAGACGCGGGTCTTAAAGTGAAAAAGAATAAGTGTAAACTGTGTACAGATCGTATTGAATTTTTAGGGTATTTAATTGACAGTCAGGGCATTCACCCTACCGACAGTAAATTGAGAGCAATAAAGAATGCTCCCAGACCCCAGAATAAGGCCGACCTCCAGGCATTTCTAGGCCTTATCAACTTTTATAACATATTTCTGCCACACAAAGCAACTGTCACTGAATCTTTACATCGTTTACTGGACAAAAAAGCAATTTGGGTATGGGGTCATAGAGAAGAGCAGGCGTTCCGTAATGTGA
>BHEV01022142.1:0-15689 GCA_004319985.1 Emydocephalus ijimae
TTTGACAGGTACTGATGAAAAAGTGATTGAAAAACTATATAGTTATTTGTTGGAAATTAAATTAGAGGAAGAACAAGTTAAGAAAAAAAGATTGCTTGGGGGAAGAATTTTGGATATGGGATTGATTTAGAGAAATGGCAAAAATTGTGGTCACAAAATTATAAAATGACAATGTCAACAGCATATAAAGAAAATTGATATAAGATGTTTTACAGGTGGCACTTTCCCCCGACAAGAATAGCAAGAATGTTCAAGAATAAATCTGAAAAGTGCTGGAAATGTCANAAAACTTAAAGTATTTGATTGTAAATAGGATTGTATTTGCTAAACAATGGAAGAGTGAGAAAATACCATTAGAGGAAGAAATTATTAAGAAAATATTGGAATGTGCTGAAATGAGTAGATTGACATTTGAAATTAGAAAACAAGAAGATAAACAATTTTATGAAGTTTGGGATCTCTTTTATCAATGGTTAGATAATACAATATAATAATAGAGTATTTAGAAATCTAGGAAATAACGAATATATAATTTTTCTTGGTTTTGATAATATTTTTAGAATATTTTATTAAGATAGATTTGGTATGATTCTATGATCTGTTGTAAAATAATTTAACTCAATTATAGTTATCTCGCTTAACTATGAATTAGTAAAATTATAGTCAAATGATTGTTCAATAATGATATAAGGATACTTAACTGATGATTGATAAAGCGAGTTATTGTGTAATATAATTATTTCGATGACTATGAAATGGATGCACAAAAAGGAGTGGTAAACCAACCGATACACTGTAAATTTATGAAGAATGATGATTTTTTTATGTTATGTTTTATGTTTTATGTGTTTTTGTTTGTCATTAAAATCAATAAAACTTTTATCAAAAAAAAAAAAAAAAGAAGAAGAGAGAGAAATACTAGAAAGATATGTTTCTGGTAATGATTAAAGTAAGAACGGATACACATCAACATCCAAGCCATCTCACATAATTATTGTGAAGTTTCTGGAGACCTGAATTAATTCTGTTGTTTAATTCAGTAATGCAAGGACCGATTTAATTCAAGAAGTTCCAACAGGAGATATTAATTGTGAAATCTTAAACATGTTAACCCAGAAATATTAGATAGACATAGTAAATCAATTATTTATTGTGCATAGCGAGGATTGAAAAACTTCAGGCTTATATAAAAGTTAAAAAAAGCGGGGCAAGGACAGGAGTAGAATAGAATTCTTTATTGGCCAAGTGTGATTGGACACACAAGGAATTTGTCTTGATGCAAATGCTCTCAGTGTACATAAAAGAAAAGATACATTCGTCATGAATCATCAGGTACAATACTTAGTAATAGTCATAGGATACAAGCAATCAAATCATAATAGGAAACAGTCAATATAGATCATAAGGATGCAAGTGACAAAGTTACAGTCACACAGTCACAAGTGGGAGGGGATGGGTGATAAGGACTGATGAGAAGGAAAGGTGCTTTTAGGCAGATATAGAATAACAGAGTTGGAAGGGACCTTAGAGGTCATCTAGTCCAACCCCATGCTCAACCAGGAGACCCTATACCATTCTGAACAAGTGGCTGTCCAGCCTCTTCTGAGAAGCCTCCAGTGATGGCGCACCCACAACTTCTGAAGGCACGTGGTTCCACTGGTTAATTGTTCTCACTCTTAGGAAATTCCTCCTTAATTCTAGGTTGCTTCTCCCTGTGATTAGTTTCCATCCATTGTTTCTTGTCTTGCCTTCAGATGCTTTGGAGTCCAAATTTGGACATTTGGCAACTGGCATGTCTTTATGATGGTTGCAATGTAAAATGAGACCAAACTCACTTAACAACTCTCTTGCTTAGTAATGGAAATCTTGGGCTCAATTGTGATTGTTAAGTCAAGGGCTATCTACATGTGAATAGGAGGTAATTTGGTAATGCCACTAGGAATAGCACGAGCCACTTTGAAACAGAGGAAACCCTAATGTAACTTGGTTCTCTGCTGATAGTCTTTACAAATTTGGCTCAGGATTTAATCAAAATTGATTATTCCACCAGGGCAAAATAACTAAAGGTAACCCTGCTGACTGACAGGAGAATCTTTAATCATTTCAGATAGATATCTTCTGACATAAATCAACACATGTTCACTTTTTCCAATGCGAGCTACAACTAGAAATACTGCTGATTCTCCATACTGTCAGGCATCCGGTAGATACTTTTTCTAAATGTACATCCTAAATATTCCAGTGCTAGTAGACAATCCAGCTGTTGTCAAGTAGTCAACAGATTGTAATAGACCAGGAGTGTCAAATTCAATTTCATTGTGGGCCACATCAGGGTTGTGCTTGAACTTGGGGAAAAGTGGGGCATGGCAGGGGTGGGTGTAGCCAGCGCAATGTTACTCCCCGGGATGCAGGAGGCTGTCGTGGCCAAAAATGGAGCCCAGGTGGGCCATGTATCGGCTGCATGTAGCCTCCTTGAGTGCTGTTTTCACTGGCAGAGGGCTGCAGGAGACAATTGCGGCTGAAAACAGAGCCTGGAAGGGCCACGTGTGGCCCTCCTGAGCTCTGTTTTCATTGGCAGAGGCACCGTGGGCCAGTCCTTTGCTGTTTCCAGGGTGGCCCCACCAGCCAGATCTAAGCACTCTTGGGCTGGATCTGGGCCGCGGGCCTTGAATTTTACACTCCTGTAGTAGACAATCCAGCACCCAACCAAAAGCTTAATAAATAGGAAATAAAGTATGAAACAGAGGTGGTATATTCAGCAGGTTCTGATCAGTTCTTGAGAACCAGTAGCAGAAATTTTGAGTAGTTCAGAGAACTGGCAAATACCACCTCTGACTGGAGATTTTACAGTATCCTTCCCCTGCCACGCCCACTAAGCCACGCCCACCAAACCGGTAGTTAAAAAAAAAAAAGAATCCCACCACTGGAATGAAAGCCCCTGTCAGCTTTGGAAGCCATATTGAAACCAGATGTTCCCACGCTGCCACATTTTGAACCTGGGAAAATGGGAGGGGGGAATTTCTTGGATTGTATGTAGTTAGACATAATAGCATTCTTTTTCTAATTCAAGGTTATTTTGCGCAAAAGTGAAAAGAAGTCTCAAGTTGGGAAGGATGGTGATTGGGATATGTGATGTGATGATGGGTGGTGCGGATGGATTTGTAGTTTTTACTTATTTCAAGGAAGCCCAGAACTTTCAGATTCGGGATTCCCCAGTTTGTGCCAATTTACTATCCAAATAAAAAGAACTTTTGAGAAGATGTCTGTCTCGGAATTATTGATTGGAGTGGAGGTTTTTCTGGAACGCTGACAGACGACCTTTGCCAAACCAGAAAATTGAAATTAAAGGGTCTAAAAGAACTGGCTATCTAACCTCCATCCAAACAGTCCCAATGAATAGAAGCCTACTGTATTTCCAAGTAATTGGTCCCATTATTGAGTTGTTCTTATTAGGATGTTTTTTCCTGACATTCAACCAGATTCCACTTTCCTGTATCTTAAATGCTTTATTCAATGTCCTGTACTGTATTATGAGGAAAAGCAAGTCAACTTGGTAGCTCCCTTTTAGGTATTTGAGAAATGCTATCAATTCTCCCATTAGCCATCTTTTCTGTAAAAGTAAACATTTCCAACAATTTCAATTTTTGGAAATTAGTTTGTCATCATCCCCAATCTTCATTGTTTCCCTTCTCTGTGCTTGTTACAATTTCTCTGACTTTATCTTAAAGAGTGCCATTCACAACTGAGTCTGTCCAATAGACTGGAATGTTCTGATGGATTTTCAGGGTTCATCCAGAGCAAAGTTCTTCAATTGCATTTGGATTAATTACACCTTAAATGTGGAGGATATAATTTTTGGGGGTAGGAGATGGATTGGGAAGTAACTTCCTAGGCTTCCATCTGAATACCAGATTTGAGAATTCCCTTTCATAATATAATTACACGAATACACTACAAATTTACTATGCCTGTGGTTCTTGAAAGAATGGTATAATACAAACGTAATCATGGAATCCATAGCAGTGGTGGAAAACGATAAGCTTGCAGGCCAACTAATTATGAAAAACACTGAAGGGAGATCTATGAGTCTAGCATTTGTTGTTTATATCTTATAAGCTGTAACAGATGGAAAGATGTGGAAATATAAGAAACATTGTCCTGCCTGTTAAGTTGAAAAATGTCAGGCCCAACTTCTTAAATGTCAGGGGTGGAAATTTACTGCAACCTAGGAAAGAACATAGGATCCAGAATTTGGTTCAGAGTAAAGCATCTGAAATTATTCGGCAAATATTTACATTTAGCTCTTCACAATTACCTTATATTTTATGGATTTCAGAGAGGCTGATTATAAGAAGAGCATTATGGCTTAATGCTCCAACACCAAACCAGCTACACATGCTGGCTTTGATCCAGAGGAAATCAACGCTGCTTTGCACAATTCAGAACCATGTGGGGAAATTTGTATTTTGCTTATATTTATTTATGTTTCAGAGTTCTAAGCTGCTCAGTTCTGACAATTACTAAAAGCAGATTTTTTTTTTTTAGAAAAAATGAAATAAAGCTTAGTACACAGAGGTCATCCAGGAGAGAGTAAATCATAGAGACAAAAACAGACAATTTCTCCCTCCCCCTTCCTCCTCAGTCTCCTAAGGTCAGGCGAAGAGCCATGCTTTCAATATAGTCTTAAAGGTTGAAACATGGGGCTGTGCAAATCTTCAGCGGGGGAGGTTGCAGTTCGACTGTTCGAATCTCACCAGGCTCAAGGTTGACTCAGCCTTCCATTCTTTCGAGGTCGGCAAAATGAGGACCCAGATTGTTGTGGGCAAGAGGTTGACTTTGTAAAGTACTTAGAGCGGGCTATGAAGCAGCATATTAGTCCAAGTGCAATTGCTATTATTTATTTAGTGTACAATGAGAATACGATAAAGAGATGTAAACATATGCGCACAGTCCAAGTGCTGTTGCTGTTGCTGTTCTTATTTCTATGAAGAGAAGTGTATTTTTAGAAAACATTTCAGGAAAAACTAAAGGCAGGACCGCTCCCTCCTCCAAAAAGTCTGAAAAAATACAACAGCTATTGCATTTTGTATTTTTATAGCTTTGTAGCATTCTATTTATATAGTTTTATTTTTAATAATATTTTAAACTGCCCAAAGTATCCTGCGATTAAGTGGCCAATAAAATAGATAAAGACAAAATAAAGACTGATTAAATTCAGTTGTCAGACAATGGTAAACAGCCATTGGAAGAGAAATGGAATGAAGTGTATGGGAAAAGCACAGTGGCCATTACAACTAGTTGTTGCTACTCCCTCTTGTAATCTCTTTACAAGGATTTCTGAGCCTGAAAAAAAACAAAAACAAATCTTCTTAGCTTCTCCAGGTGTGCAGCAGCCTAAGAAATTCAGGTGTTCTCGTCTTCCCAAGAATGAAATTAAATACTTTGTGGGGACAATTGAATGGGAATGTATCTAACCCACTCCTTTTTTTATGGCACTAAGCAAAGCTATTTTTTAAAGTTCTATAGAGCATTAATCCTTTCACCATCGTTTGAATGAGTGCTGTAAAAATCCTTTCACCGAGGAAGGGTATCAGCATTTTTGTCTTTTGCACGTTGATTAAGGGGGAGGGAGGAGGAAATCCTTCGTGGAGCATGGAGCAGCCGTAAAAAGACAAAGTGCTCTTTGTCTAAAGGGATATTGCACCTGTGCTAACTTTGCTGCTGACATCCTGAGTTGAAATTTGATTCCTCCCCCTCCATTCCTTCCCCTCGCCCTTTCATTATTTCTCATACTGAGGAATGTCAGGCACGCAAGTCATCTTTCTTGTCACTTGACAAATTTCTTTCTTCAACGGGCGAAGGGGGAATTCTCCCCCACCCCCAAGGACAGCCTTGCTCTGCTTACACTATCGTCAGCCGATCCTCTCAGCCATGCACCTGTGCCTTGTAACAATAACCTATCATTGGCAGGAGCTTCATACCTGCCAGACAGATGTGGGAGATCAATTTCCTGCCCTTCAAAAAGCTCAAGAGTTGGGAGACTGGTTCCTTGGTTGAGGAATAAAAAAGATATTTGATGAAGTTCTACAGGGAATCAAGAGCCCTAGGAATTTCCCTTCAGAAATCGGAGTGGCCCTCAGAAAGAAACATGCTAGGAACACTTGTAGTATACAGTTGAGAAAGTCCAGAAATATTTCACAAGAAGAGTTCTCCACTCTTCTACCCATTGCAGAATACCTTATGCCGCCAGACTTGAAATTCTAGACCTAGAAAACCTAGAACTAGGCTGCCTTCGGTCTAAGTATAGTATATAAAATCATACACTGCAATGTCCTACCTGTCAATGAATACTTCAGTTTCAACCATAACAATGCAAGAGCACTCAATAGATACACACTCAAGGTTAACTGCACCATACTTGATTGCAGGAAATACAACTTCAGCAACAGAGTGGTCAATGACTGGAATATTCCACCTGACTTTGTGGTTTCTTCCCCAAACCCCCAAAACTTTAACCTTAGATTGTCTACTATTGACCTCACCCCTTTCCTAAGAGGTCTGTAGGGGGCATGCATAAGCGCACCAACGTGCCTACTGTCCCTGTCCTATTGTTTCTTTTTATTGTTCTTATATGTATCCATTTCATGTATTCATAACTATGTTTATACTTATACCTGTTATTTAATAATCGCTTGACAAAATAAATAAATAAAAGTATAGCTAGGAAGGAAATGCATTTTCTATTTTATGTAAGCTAACACATCTGAAGAACAGTTTCAGGAATTGGGCAAGTCTAGTTTAGTGAAAAAAGGATTACGGGTGATATGATAGCAATAGCACTTAAACTTATATACCACTTTATAGTGCTATACAGCCCTCTCTAAATGGCTTACAGAGTCAGCCTATTGCCCCCAACAATCTGGATCCTCAGTCAGACTGATAGCAGTCTTCCAATATCTCAGGGGCTACCACAAAGAAGAGGGTATCAACCTATTCTCCAAAGTACCTGAAGGCAGGACAAGAAGCAACGGATGGAAACTAGGAAAGAAGAATTCTCAAACTATGGAGAAATTTCCTGACAGTGAGAACAATTAATCAATGGAACGGCTTGCCTTCAGAAGATGTGGGTGCTCCATCACTAGAGGTTTCTAAGAAGAGTTTGGGCAACCACTTGTCTGAAATGGTAGAGGGTCTAAGCATGGGGTTGGACTAGAACAGGGGTCACCAACCTTTTGGACCTCAGGGGCCCTCAAACTCATTATTTTAAATCCTGCGGACCAAAGGCCCTGGGAAAATCCCCCCAAAAAGTCTGCAGGAAATTTTCCCACCCCATTTTCCTACCAATTGATCATTCTTTATATGGGATTGCAGGACACCATCTCCAGCTCCATTCTCAGGAGGAGAGAGAGACTTTTGGCTTCATGCAAGGAAAAGCAGCTGAAGTCTTTCTTTCTCTCCCCCAAACTTCTCCAGAAATGAGCCTTTGCCAGCACAGCGTCTTGGAGCAGGATACCTTGCAGGGTTCCAAAGATTCAATTCTGGCAGAGTTTGGGGGAGAGAAAGAAAGACTTTTTCTGCTTTCCTTGTGTGCACCCAAAAGCAGAAGAAGAAAGAAGCGGAAAGAAGCAGCCCAGTGGCCAAGTGAGAAACGTGGGATGAGTGGGGCAAGTTCCCCCCTCCGCCCTTTCTTCCCTCCCCTCACTACCTCATGTTGTTTGCAAAGCAAATGATGCAAGCCTTGTGTTCCTGTGAAGCCTGGATTAATTGCTTTGGGGGGTGCTTTGGGGATGACACTTCTCTGTGGACCAGCAAAATTTTCTCATGGATCACCAGTGGGTCTCCGGCCCACTGGCTGGCGACCACTGGACTAGAATACCTCCAAGATTTCTTCCAATTCTGTTATTATAATTTACATCTGGAGGTACAGAACTACCTAGGACTATGTCCCCATCAGAGGATCTGCTAGTTGCTAGAATATTCCAGGTCTTTCCTTCCTATTGAATTGAAGCACTTGTCACACGTCCTGAATGGCTAAAACTGATGTAAAATAATTCATTTCTATTGCATTGAGAATGATAGAGAGAAGTGTAGATAGAAAAAGCTGAGTAAAAACCGGAATGGAACATAGAGACTCTGGAAATTATAATCTGTGGATGGTTGGGAGTAGGAAAGATAATTTACAATGTAAATCAGTTCTGTATTCAGTTGAATTAAAGCCATTAATTTCAGGAATATCAGTTAATTGCTTGGATTGATAAAACTTGCAAAAATAGAGGCTCAGGGAAAGACACAGACTTGCCAAAGTGAGAAGCAGACTTTCTTCCCTTGGTCTGTTTGTATGTATGTGTATTCTCCTTCACACTTAAAGAGAATCCCCATTTGATCATGCCAGGAAAGATATGTTGCCGGAATATTTGTTCCATGATGAGGAAAGATCCTATATTTCCATTCTTCTTGCTCCGGTTGCCGTAGCAGCAGGCAACCATAGTTAAAAAGATTATGAGGAAAGGATTTGAATGTAAACATAATTTCCCTTTCACAGCTTGAAAAAGCATTCTAATCATAATCTTTATTTCAGTCCTAAAGCAGCCCAGAATAAGGAGAAGTTTAAAGATTGGGAAAAAAAAATCTGGCTTTGAAGCAGGGGAGCTCCCCTCAATAGGAAACACTCAGATTTATTGTCATTATTAATGCTGGAGTCAAACATGACTTTTTGTCACTTAATAAATTAAATCTTGGCATAATACAGAAGAGGATTGCCATTGTTGTGCTCCTAGACTTCTCAGACAGGCCCTCAGTAAACCAGGGCCAAGCTTGGTTAGCTTCCTACCTCAGCCGTTCCTTTCCATTTCACATAAAATGGGGCTGAGGTAATTTTTGTTCATCTGAGCTCCACAGCTTGTTGAAGTAAGGCATTCAGCCAATGATGGTAGAGTCAGCTTTGATGGATTGTTCACTGTGATGATCTCTATCTGTTTTCAGCATTCCATATCTGGCAGAAGAGAAGATGTTCACAAGTTGATTTTGAGTTGTGCTGGAGGGATTAAGAATGGAAAAACAACATGAGAGTTCAGCGGGAATAGATTCTTTGTTTAGAACTGCAGTCTCTCTCTCCCCCCTTCTTTCCTGAAGCTTTAGCCCTCAGAAGACCTGGGCTCAAAGCCACCTTATCCCTTGCCAATCTGAGCAAAAATCATGATTTGAGTTTTGAAATTTTATTGAAACTCAAACAATGGAAAATACTTCTTTGCCACTTTGGCAAAGACCACAAAGATTCCTTAATGAAGCACTGCTGCTCTTAAATCCACACAATTTGTTTGCCAGTAAAGGATATATTATAAGGCAACTTGAGCCTTTATTCCCAAAAAGAAAGGAGAGAGAGAACACATTTCCATTCAAAAGGCGGAGAAAGCATCTTTATTGTAATCTAAATCTATTGTTTTGTGTTTTCTAAGCCATGACCTGCCCCGGAGGTTCTGTCACTGTGCCAGCAATTGACTGGCAGAACATAAAACAAACATACTAAATTTGAGAGTTTGCCTGTAATGTTACTGTATCAAAATGGCAATTTCCGAAAGGATTTGAAATGGATCTTCCAGTTCCTCAAACATCAGGGAGGTCCATCCAGTTTTGCCAAGATGGTCTCCAGCTCAAGCTGGGCCTAATAGATGAACACAAAGACATTCCTTTTATTTAGGTTTATTTTTAGGCCTAATCTTAAGCAGATTCGAAAGAATGTGTAGCATATTGGAATTGTAGCTAGAACAATTGAATTTACTTCACCACGGTTCGAATAGTCTATGGTGCATGACATAGCCACAAATTGAATTTTTCCTCTCATGAAGGTAACTCTACTGAAGGAAACGAAATTAAAATGACAACCACAACCTATCACTACCATATCTTTTAGCATCAGTGAAGAACACGCTAAAGTCAGCATAACATACATGCACACTTCAAACCCAAGAATACACGAAGGCAAAAGCTTGTCTACCCCAAAGATAAAACACCCAGACAAAAACTGAACAACGTGATATATGCGGCACAATTCAGCAAGCCATGTGCAGATCTGGACACTGGGGAAACAAAACAACCACTTCATAAGTGCTTGGCACAACATAGGAGAACAGAACTAGAGTCAGCATTTAAAAGATACAGGGCATTCTTTTGAAGGAAACAAAGTCCACATTTTGGACAGAGAGGACCACTGGTTTGAAAGAGGGGTCAAAGAGGCCATCTATGACAAAATTGAATAGCCTTCTCTTAACAGAGCGGGAGGGATATGACATCATCTACCTCCAGTATACAACACAGTCCTTTCAGCAGTTCCAAGAAGGCTCCATACCCATTTGCACCACTTAGGTGACCCTGAGAACACACACAAATCTCCAAGTGACCTTAACCACTTCCTTAAAGGATGCAAATGACCAGCTGTCTGCAAGAAATATAAATCCTCCCATTCCCCACCACCCAGCCAGAACTGAAGAAGCTTCTTGGATGAGAAGTGAAACGTCTTCAAAGAAAAAACAGAAAGTCCAGTTGCCTCTTTAGAAAGCACCTTTGGGACAACCAAGAAATGGATGACTAAGAATCTCCATAGACATTCAGCAGTAATTTGAAGCCACAGCTAAAGACAAAGAGCAATATTCTTACTTCCATCTGCAAGAAGATTGCCTGCGTATTGGAAATGACTTTCAGCCCTCAAAAATGCATCACGTTTCCAAGATACCAACAGCTTTGTGACAATTTGTGAATTGATTGTTGGCTCAGTATCAGCTTCATTCTGATAACAAATTAACAAATAAAGGCAACAAATTGAAAGTTTTCCTGCTGGGGTTGTAACTGGGAACTAGATGATGCTACACTAGAACCTTCAGCCAAGCCAATCGACATGGCCTGTTATCCACACTGGGAGCTGTCCTTCAACAAGCTTTGAAGGGCCATATATGGTGTTCTCTTCTCCTAGCTGTAAGTGTAAATCTGCTTAAACAGTTGAAGTTGAGGCTGTCCATCCACACGGAGCACCTGGTAGTAGTTTGAGCAGACATAAAGTCTACTCTCTTCCACTATGAGGTTATACAACATTACTCAAATCACAGGTATGGTGTGCACATTGGCATGCATTTTCATAAATTACCAATGTTTCCAATTCTGCATTACTTTTTACGAAGTTATTCAACTTATCTGTTCCTTATTTGGTGCATGCAACTACAGCAGGTTTACGAGATTTTAAAACTTGCCCTTGGTCACTTGCTTTTAAAAAAATAGCATTTTCTAGATCATAAAGAAGGCAACAAAACCAGGGAAAATGGTGTAATTATTCACAAATGCTTGTAATTCTCCTGATGGAAGACTGCATTAAGAACAATTTTTTAAAGCGTTAAAAAGCATTGTATGTTATAATCTATTTTTCCTTTGTTGTGTTTTGTCTATTGCAACATCATTTTTTTCCAACATGCACATTTGAAATGCATTACAAGAATTGTGGGAATACTTGTGTTTTCCTTCTCCATCAGATAAGAGGCCCTTGTTTCTTTCACCCATGGCGTGGGCTGGGGGAAGAGAAAACTCAATAGCAGCTGTTTTGGCAGCTGCAAAGGAGGGTAAACAACATACCATTTTTAAGTCTCCACATATTTATCATATTACAAGTACTCATGGAATAAATCAATAGAATAAAAATCCCCAAGAAGACACTTGGATCCACTGGCAATCAGATTGGTGGTAGATTGAAGCAGCAATTTTTCAAAAAGCAGCCAATCTTGTGTAATAAAATAGCACTCCAGATGCTCATGGAAAAAATAGAGCAGCACACCATAAACAATTTGTATGCCATTTTATGAAGAGTAAATGCTTAATTGGACAGTCGTTTGTCTGGTGACTGGACAGTCACTTGTCTGAAATGCTATAGGGCAGGGGTGTAAAACTCAAGGCTTGGGTGCTGGATCCAATCCTTGGGGTGCCCCATGGGGCTGCCCTAGAAACAGTGAAGGACTGGCCTGTGGTGCCTCTGACAGCAAAAATGAAGCTCAGGAGATCTGCATGCGGCCCTCCCAGGTTCCATTATCAGCTGTGATGGCCTCCTGCCACCCTCTGCCAGTGAAAAGAGAATTTGGGATATGGCCAAAGCCTATGTGAGAGGTCTAACTATTGCTTACAGTATTAAAAAGAATAAAGAAAAAAGACAGCAACAAAACATATGGAGGGAGAAACTGAAAGATTTGGAAACAAGTAGACAAAAGGATCCCAAAAATTCAAACATTAAGAAAGAAATAGATCTAGTAAAACATAAGATAAATCTAAACGTACAGGAAGATTTGGCCCAAAAAATTAAATTAGCAAAACAAAATTATTTTGAAAATGCAAATAAGCTGGGGAGGTGGTTAGCCCATAAAATTAAAAAAGAACAAGAAAAGAGAACAATCGTAGCTCTCCAAGATCAGGAAGGGAAATTATGCACGCAGATCCAAGAAAAGAAAGTAATTACTGAGGAGTTTTTATGAAATTGTATAAACAGGAAGAAATACCAGAAGAATCTATTGATCAATATTTGAATGAAAAGAACTTGCCCGAAATTACTGATGAAGAGAAACAAAATTTGAATAATAAAATATTTATAGAGGAAATTAGGAAGGCAATTGGAACACAAAAAGCAAATAAGACCCCTGGCCCAGATGGAATTCCTTTGGAATTCTATAAGGAATTCCAAGAAACAATAGAAGAGATATTGGTGGATTTGTACAATGAAGCCCTGGAGAATGCTAACATGCCTAAATCATGGTTGGAAGCATATATTACCCTTATTTATAAAGAACAATCAGACCCACAAAAAATTCAAAACCATAGACCAGTATCACTTTTAAATGTAGATTACAAAATAATGGCTACAATATTGGCAGAAAGATTAAAGAGAGTATTAAGTAGAATTATCCACACTGATCAGAATGGCTTCCTCCTCCATAGGCAAATAAAAGCAAATACAAAAACCATTATGGATATATTAGAATATTATGAAGTATACTCAACCAAGACAATGGCATTGATATTTTTAGATGCCCAGAAGGCATTTGATAACCTGAATTGGAACTTCCTTATTAAACAGCTGATAGGCATGAAATTTGGTGAAAATTTTATAGGATTTATTAAGACAATTTATAACATGCAAACCGCAAAAATATTAATAAATGGGGAAAATATAGATACCATAAAGATACATAAGGGTGTAAGACAAGGCTGCTCCCTAGCTCCTCTTTTGAATATATTGGCAGAAGAGACTCTCTTAGTACAAATTAGATAAAAACAAGAGATTAGAGGACTAAAAATTAAAAAAGAGGAATATAAACTCCAGGCATTCGCCAATGTTATGGCATTTATATTTGAAGAACCTTTAGAAGCAAGCCCTATACTACTAAGAGAAATAGAAGAATATGGAAAGGCGGCAGGATTAAAAATTAACAAAGAAAAAACAAAAGTGTTAACAAAAAACTGTACAAAGGAGAAGAAGGAAGAACTAGCAAATAAATTAGGTATGCAGATGGTAAATAAAGTAAAATGCTTAGGGATCTGGGTGACTGCTAGATGTTCGTTGATTAAAAAAGATAACTATGATAAGTTAATAAAGCAAATAGTTAAAGATTTAGATAATTGGGCCAAATTGCAGTTATCGTTATTGGGATGTATTTCTATAGTAAAAATGAATATTTTGCCAAAACTGTTGTTCTTGTTTCAGACAGTGCCAGTCAAGTTGGAAAAGAATTTTTTTGTAGAATTAAACAAATGTATATCTAAATTTATATGGCAGAGGAAAAAACTCAGAGTAAAATATAAATTATTACAGGATGCCAAGAAAAAAGGAAGATTTGACCTTCCAGATTTTGAATTATATTATGATGCTGCTATAGTAAACTGGCTTAGGATTGGGTTAAATTAGAAAATAGAAGGTTTTTAGTATTAGAAGGTTTTGATCTCCAACTTGACTGGCACGCCTTCATGTGGGATGGAAAATCTAAACAACATTCATATTTCCAAAGGCACCATGTAAGAAATGGGTTGTTCAATATCTGGGGAAAGATTAAAAAAAACCACTACCCAAAGGTTCCACTGTGGCTATCTACATTGGAAGCTGTCACATATCCAAATGTATTGGATTATGAAAATATTGTCAGGTATAAAGATTTATTATATGAGACTGGAGAGCTTAAAAATAGGAACCGAATACAAATTCAAGGAAAGGAGATAGCATGGTGACCCTTTGCACAAATACAAACCCATTATAAAAAAGATAGAGAACAATTTGGCTTTAATATGACCCCACAAGAATTAGATAAAATATGGCTAGGAGATGAAAAGAAAACAATTAGTAAAACATATAAATATCTTTTGGACTACAAACTAAAAGAAGAAACAGCCACAGAGTCTATGATAATTGCGGCTAAAAACATGGGTATTGAATTAGATAAGTGGGAACACATCTGGCAAACAAATTACAAATTACAAATTAACCATGTCAGTCTCGTATAAAGAAAACTTATATAAAATGGTTCATCGCTGGCACCTACCTCCTGCAAGACTGGCTAAGATGTTCCCCAACTGTTGGAAATGTAACTACGCACAAGGAACATATTTTCACATGTGGTAGACTTGCCCATGTGCTCAGAAGAAAAATATTAGAAATTGGATTTTAAATATAACAAAACAAAATTTAAAACTTGAACCTGAAACCTTTCCGCTAAGTATGATAGATTTAAACATGGAGAAAAAAATATCAATATTTAATTTTGCACATCATAACTGCGGCCAGAATAACCTACACACAAAATTGGAAACTGTCTTCCATTCCTTCAGAGGACATGGTAATTAAAAAAGTACATGAATGTGCTGAGATGGATAGCCTAACCAAATTGTTAAAAAATAAACAAGATAGTGACTATTATGAAATATGGAACATTTGGTATGAGTGGTTAAAGAAAAGGTAATATTTGACATTTGGTTAAGTTATGGAAATGACAGAAGACGTGCATTTAATCATAAACTATATAGAGAAATTAAAATGAAGGAGTTTTAATTAAAACATTAAAAGAACGAAGGAGTTATTGTAACAAGGCAGATGACATCAATGATAAAGATAAAGAAAAAAAATTAACCATTGCTCAATATATGCTGTAATATATATATATGTATAAGTGTGTGTGTATATATATATGTGTGTGTGTGTGTATGTGTGTGTGTGTATGTATGTGTGTGTGTGTGTGTGTATTCTGAGGTTCTCGCAGGTATTTGTATGTGGATCTTTGGTTATTCGGGTTTTCTCCCACGTAAGATTGGAAGTATCTAGGCAATGTTTCGATGAAGTCTCATTCATCATCTTCAGGCTTGTGTCTTCAGCTCTGAGAGGCACAGAGCTGAAGACATAAGCCTGAAGATGATGAATGAAACTTCATTGAAACGTTGCCTAGATACTTCCAATCTTATGCGGGAGAAAACCCGAATAACCAAAGATATATATATATGTATGTATGTATGTATGTATGTATATGTATATGTATATGTATATGGATATGGATATGGATATGGATATGGATATGGATATGGATATGGATATGGATACGTATAAATATGTTTTCTTAAGTTTTCGCGGGTACTTACATGTATGGCATTCAGCTTTGTTCGGGTATTTTCCCACGTCATAG
>BHEV01022143.1:0-15786 GCA_004319985.1 Emydocephalus ijimae
CAACAACGTTTATCTCACATCATTTGCCTGCCTGCTAGACTGCCGTTGCACGTTCTGCTAGGGTGTGTATCCCTAACAGATCTTGCACTAGTATGCTTCTTCAGATTTTAGATTTCAACTTCTGTTTTTGGAAAGAACAGTGTATGAGGGCTACACAGGAAGAAGGGATTTCAAGTATGGGGTTTACTTGATGAGTTCAGAACTCTCTATTTTATAGAAGTGAATTGAACATATCTATGGCTCCTGAATAACCTAAAACTATCATATATAATCAGCCAGCAACTCCCCTATGCACTGATGATGTTACATAGCCTGATTCATTTGCAAGAAGTGTAGCAAGGTCAGAAAATACCAAATATGCAACAGCATCCATATGTGATATGAGAAAGTTGTAAAGCTTCAGAAGTTGTTAAAGTATAATTCTTAGCACTCCAATTAAAAAGTACAGGGGATTGTAGATCTGCAACATGAAGACCATGAAATCTACATCCCAGATTAGGTAGAGAATATTTTAAATATTAATCAGACTATTACTACTATCACTACAGATTGCTTATCTTAGTTTTGGATTAGTGGCCATATTTGGAATTTGGAAAAGTTTTATGGACACAAACAAGGAAATCAAGGCTAAAGGGTTGTCCATTCCCCAATTTACTTTGATGGTAACATAACCAGACTCAGAGCCACTAATTAATCAAAAGATTAAATGAAGGAGGATGTTCCCATCATGCATTTTCATCACCCAGGATGCCATTCAAATTCGTTTTAACTCTTTTTCTGAACAAGTGTGCATATTTCCAAATAAAGCACAGGAGAGCATCTACCCAGCACCATTACTGTTTAAGAATATCTCCTAGCCCAGATTCATTTGTAGGATTCAATATAATTGCTTTGTTTACAGCAAGATGGCTTTCATTCCATTCCATTTTTAATTAAGGTAATTTTTTAAAAACCCAGCTGTCTGGTAGGGCAGAGTCTGGCAGGCATCACAAAATGTGTCCATGTGACACAAAGGTATTCATAGCATCAGTTGTATGGCCTTATTTGCATTTCTTGCACTTACAACTCTCATTTGAATTTCTAATCGGAACTGGGAATGTAGGAAATATGTGTTTAGTTTCTTCATTTTTAAAAATGAAAGACAGTATATTTTTAACAGCAGCATATTTTGGAACATTGAGACAATTATAATCAACATTAAATTTTCCACCAGGAGCCTCATGTTTTTTCTTAGGTTATGCATTTTGTCATATTTCATTGTCACCATAACTACTCAAATGGCAAGAGCACCTCTAAAGTTTTTGCTTCAGCGAGTCATCTAGCAGGATAACCAAACCCAAGGTTACACATTCAGAATTGACAAATGAATTTGAATTTGTATTGGCACCATTTAAAAAGTTAGAAGACAATCCAACATTTCATTTCAGTTGTAAATAAACATGCAGTGTAAGCTCTGTATATAAGCATATTAGTCAAACAAATATTATTAATTGAGCTGGATTCTAATACTGTATTTCTTTTCAAATAATGAAAAGTTTGCTTTTGTTTTCAATAGTTTATTGATGGTTTATTGATCTCAATATTCTATTCTGGTCCTGAGAATCCACAGTGTTAAGTATGGAAAGATGGGCGCAATAACGGAGACGAGACCTTGGATAGTAACTTCAACTCTTTAATAGTGACTTCAGATCGGAGGTGAAAAGCCTAACAGCAGCAGCTCCTTTGATAGAGCTGGCTGCTGCTAAAGCGTCCAATGACAGAGATTTGAGCCTGCCGCACTTGGAGTGTCCAATTGCGGCAGCCCGTTTACCAGCCAATCGGATCAGCTCTAAACAACCTATCATGACCCGCTGTTCAAGGACCAATCAGAAGTGCAGGATTATGAGCCTGCTAGTTCGGAACACCCCTCCCCTCTAGGTTCCGTCTAAGGGGTGGGGTGATGTATTCTCGCAGGTAGGCGGGTCTTCGTACCTGTCTACCTGATTTACGCTGTTCAAAATGTCTTTGCTCAATTTCTGATTCTGACGGATTGTTTGCTGGAACTGTCTGGTGTGGCGACCTGGCTTCTATGCTGGGTCTCCCATGAGATGATTCAGGAATACCTGCAATGCTTTCATTATTGCTGTCATCTGGGTTCTCTGGAATCACGGACCCTGTTTGGCTGCTAGCTCCTGGAGATACGACCGCCTGCCAAGGTTCCTCCTCCGTTTGTGAGTATAGTGGCCTTCGCTGACCTGGTTGTGGGGTTATGCTTCCTTCACCAGATGTTGGTTCAATTTCAAAAAACCCTGTTTCCCTTCCCCCTCTGGTTTCGAGGTTGGGGTTAGTGATGGGAGTTGTGGACAGCCTTGAGAGTAGCTGGTCTATGTGGCATTTCCACAATCTCCCATCTGTGGTTTCTAATTGGTAGGAGCAGGGGGCTGTGATTTGCGTTATTTTGGCAGGGATCCACAATGGGTCTCCTGAAAAGTTCTTTGCAAATACAGGGTCTCCTACCTGAAAGGAGTGGTGTTTACTGCTGGAACCCAGGGGTGTATGCTGGGTGTAGGTGGTCTAGATGTGATCTGAGTTTCCTGCCCATCAGGAGTTCAGCTGGGCTTTTGTTTGTGGTACTGCTTGGTGTAATATGCTGGAGAAGGAGCATCCTGGTGACTTTGTTGTGGATGTTTCCTTGTTCCATTTTCTGTAATGTCTTTTTAGTGAACTGAATCATTCGTTCAGCCCTGCCATTGGCCGCCGGGTGAGCAGCTGAAGTCAGGGCGTGCTGTATCCCCCAGTCTGCAAGATACTGATCAAAAGCCAGGGTGGTAAATTGGGGCCCGTTGTCAGAAACCAAGACATCTGGTAACCCGTGCATTGCAAAAAGTCTGTTTAGCTTCTTGATGACCGCATCTGTAGTGGTGGTCTTCAACTCGTTGTCCTCGAGCCAGTTAGAGTAGGTGTCCACCATTATCAGGAAGGTATGTCCTTTTGTAGGTCCCGCGAAATCAATGTGGATGCGGGACCAAGGCCCCCTGGGCGTTTCCCATTCAGCTGGTGGTGTTTTTGGTGGGGATGAGCGTGTTTCTTGGCATTTGCTACAAGAAGCAATCCAGGCTTCAATTTGTTTGTCCATACCCGGCCACCAGGCATAGCTCCTTGCCAACACTTTCATTCGGACAATGCCCGGGTGTCCATCGTGTAACAAGTGTAGAACTTTCTTTTGCAGCTTCTCTGGTATGACCACTCGGTCTCCCCATAACACACACCCTTTTTGAGAGAAAAGTTCTGTTTGTCTGTTCTTGAAGGGTTTAAAGGTGTCATTTGGTTCGATTTCTGGCCATCCCCTCTCCACCTAGCTGAGAACCTGTGCCAAAAAACAGTCCTTTCTTGTTTCCCAGGCTATGTCTAGTGCTGTTAGTGGAGGTGATGGAAGCATCTCAATTTGTAGTGCTGAGAGCGGGGGAGCTGGGTCATTGAGAAGTTCTGGCAGTGGAGAACGGCTCAAAGCGCCTGCATGGGGAATGGCTTTCCCTGGTCGGTGTCTCAATTGGTAGTCATAGGCGGCTAAGAACTCCTACCATTGTGTCATCCTAGGGGATAGGATGTGTGGGGTCGGTTTGTCACCTGCCAAGATGCCAAGTAATGGTTTATGATCTGTGATGATGGAAAAGGATCTTCCATACACGTACTCGTGGAACCTTTTTATTGCAGATACAATAGTGAGAGCTTCTTTATCCAAATGACTATAATTTCTCTCTGTTTTAGACAAAGTTCTTGAAAAGAATGCAATAGGTGCCTCTGTACCATTTGGTAGGATGTGGCTAAGGATGGCACCAACTCCAAATGGTCAGGCATCACAAGTCACAGTTAATGGAAGTGTCTCATTATATTGGATGAGTACTGCATCCGAAGTTAAAAGGTCTTTTACTTGTTGCAAAGCCTGCTCCTCCCGACGTCCCCAAAACCAGGAAGCCTTCTTGTCGAGGAGCCTATGTAGGGGTTCAGCAACAGTCGCCTTCTGGGGCAGGAAGATGTTATAAAAGTTAATGAGTCCCAGGAAGGCTTGGAGNGCCTTCTTAACCTCGAGGCCTGCGTCTTTGAACTTTTGTAGGACAGTTCTTAGGCGTTTCTCTAACTGACTTCTCGTAGGGGCGGCTATCAACACATCATTGAAATAGGGCACGACTCCTTTGATGCCCTGTAACAACCTTTCCATCAGACTTTGAAAAATGCCAGGTGCTATGCTTACCCAAACTGGAGTCTGTTACACTTGAATGCACCTCTGTGTGTAACTATAGTTTGGGCTTCTGCAGTTTCTGCGTCTACTGGCAACTGTTGATAAGCTTGGGCCAGGTCAAGCTTTGCGAATACTTTTCCGCCCCCAAGTGAGTGAAGGAGATGTTGGACCACGCGTACTGGATAGGCGCTCTGCTGTAACGCGTGGTTGAGGGTGGCCTTGTAATCACCACAGATTCTCAAGGATCTGTCAGGTTTTATGGGGATTACAATTGAGGTCTCCCAGCGGGCGTGGTCGATGGGTTCTAACATGCCTTGTGCTATTAATTTGTCCAATTGCTTGTCAATTTTAGGTTTGAGAGCAAAAGGAACGCGGCGTGGCTTCAGGCGAATGGGTGTGATATCAGGGCATAGATTAAATGAGATGGGGGACCCCTTGTACTTGCCTAATTCCTCAGTGAAGACTTCTTGAAAATCTTGGATGAGGGCCGCCTCCCAGTCTACGTCTACAGTCTGGTTGAAGCCTGCCATTCCGATTCCTAATGGCGCAAACCACTGCAGACCCAATAAGCTGGGCCGGTCTCTGTCACAATGGTGAGTGGTAGTATTGCGGTGTGGTCCTTAAAGGAGATCTGGACGTGACTGGAACTGGCAACTGGGATTCGATTTCCCTGGTAGTCTTTTAATATGAGCCTCTGGGTGCTGAGATCTTGGCGGCGGATGTCAGGAATCAGCTGCTTGAGGGTTTTCCATGAGACCATGGATAAGGAATACCCAGAGTCAACTTCCATGATGCATGGATGATTTTCAATGGTGATCTTTACGCGGATTTTTTTTGCATCTAATGATGAAGCATGGCCGATGCTGATGGTCTGATGTGCCTCTTCCCGTCTGGTTGAGCCAGTAAACTTCCGGTTCCTGTTGTACTGGCTCCACTGGTTGTTTGGGCAGTCCCGATTTGTTGGTGGGGTGCCTGCTGCTTGTCGGAAGTTAGTCTCTTTCCTCTTTTGTTCCGGCACACTTTAGCAATGTGCCCCCTTTTCTCACAAGAACGACAGATGGTATCTAGGAACCTGCATTCTGATCGTGGGTGGTTTCCCCCACATCCAGCGCATTGGAAACTAGATTTATGGCCCCGCTGGTCTCACTGTTCGTGCTCTGACCTGAGTCTGTTGACTTCTTCCTCTTCACTATCCGATGCGGAATCGATGTCCTCGTGGTGGGTGGATGAAGCGTATTTCTCTGAGGATTTGGGTGTTTGACGGCTGGCCCCATTTGCTTGGCGCATTCGTGCTGCTGATTTCCGAGTTGCTTCAGCTGCAGTAGCATCAGCTATGGCATCTGCAAGGGTGATGTCTCCCTTTGCCATAATTTTGCTTTGGACCGTGGGGTCCCTTAGGCCAAGAACAATTCGATCTCTCTTGGCTTCTTCTAGGTTTACGAAACCACATAATCCACCCAAATTTCACAGGTCAGCTGCAAAGTCCCCGATGTTCTCACCTTCACGTTGGTCCCTCTGGTAGAATTCGTGTCTTCTGATGAGGGTTGGAACTGCTGGGGCGTAATGGGCATGCAGGATGGGAGCCAGGGTATCCCAGTCCATTGTTTTGACTTCAGCTGGTTTGGCAAGTGCTTTTGCCATTCTAAAAATGGCGGGTCCGCAATGCGTTAGGAAAACCGCCCTTTTTTTGCTCGATGTAGCATCCTTCAAATTGTTAGATTCCAGGAACATTTGGAACCTGTCCATATATGAATCCCAGTCCTCGCTGGCTGGATCAAATGGAGCGGGTGGTATAGCGCTGCTGGCCATGCTGCCGTTCTCTGCGTGTCTTCAGCCACGTGCTCTGAATAATCTGCAAGTGCTCAGTCAGCTCTATCGTCTCTGCATCCCACCTTCATCGCCAGTGTTAAGTCTGGAAAAATGGGCACAATAACGGAGATGAGACCTCGGGTAGTAACTTCAACTCTTTAATCGTGACTTCAGATCGGAGGTGAAAATCCTAGCAGCAGCAGCTCCTTTTATAGAGCTGGCTGCTGCTAAAGCGTCCAATGACAGAGATTTGAGCCTGTCGCGCTTGGAGCGTTCAATCGCGGCAGCCCGTTTACCAGCCAATCGGATCAGCTCTAAATGACCAATCACGACCCGCTGTTCACAGACCAATCAGAAGTGCAGGATTACGAGCCTGCTAGTTCGGAACACACAGGGTACTTTTTTTAAAAAAAAGTATATTTTAATTGAGTTGAATGTTCTTCCATTTATTGGAGTCTCCTCAGAAACCCCATATTACATTTAGTTGAGCAATATGATTGCCCAAAAGATATTATATATTTATTTATCTATCTGTGTAAATAATTTGTATTGCTGCCCGTGTTAACCCAGTGATGCTAGTTAACTAATAACGCATAAATAACACAAGATATTCCAGTTTTCCTTGAAATGCAATTCTAACTATATTCTAACTCGCTTATATACAGTTAGAAATAACTTTGCTCTTTTCATGAGCTGCACCATAGTTTGTATAAATGGATGAAGCTTTATGCATGAAGCAAAGACAACATTTTGAATTGTGAAACCAATGCAATATATCACATTGTATAATTTAAGGAGCATTCTCAAGGGCAAGTTTTTTTGTGTGTGTACAACCACCATGTACTAGTATATCTGTTCCAAAGCAAATTGTTGTTTGGAAACTAATTTTGCTTAAACTATCAAATCATATGACAGTCACATGCAAAGTCTGCTGAGAAACATGCATCTCTGTACATTTTTCTCTTTTGAGGCTTTCTTTGGGTTCTTTGTCTTCACATGTATCACTTCAGAAATAGAAACATTCCTCATAAAATTAATTAACCGGAGGTCAAAGATCTCCCCTCCTTCCAGCTTCACTATTCACTATTATATTGTGCACAGTTTTCTAGGCAATTTCACTTACATTTAAAGGCAAGGATAAAATGGTGAACAGTTATTATTAGGATTTCCATAAATATATATGTATTGCAAATGCTGATGTCAACCAGACAGAAGTTTTAATATTGCTGACAAGACTATATTTAATATCTAGCCAGAGAATGGGTGCAGAAAATGTTTATATGAACTTTATGTTGTTTCTTTTTATGAGTAATAAGATATAGTATTGTTTATAATTTGGTTAACAATGGTAGATTGTCATCCTAATGACATTTCAAAAACTATAGTCCTAAATGTAGCTATGAAAATATAGCCATAAAAGAAAAAAGCCTCTAAATTTATTTTTCTACCAATTCTCATATATCACAATGAAATATAACTTTTATCCATTTTATTTCTACAGAGAAGATAATTTCAGTTAAAATATCACTAAATTTTAATCAATTTATGTTATTTAGTATTCAGAAAATTGTGTGTGTGTGTGTGTGTGTGTGAGAGAGAAACAGTGTGGGGCAGGAGGGAGAGAGGGAGGGAAAGAGGAAAGATACCATGAGGAAACTTCACTTGTCTGTTTGGGGACTATATGTGTCTACCAAAGTCTGAGAGTTGTGTGAGACGGTATCACAGAAAATAACTGCATGATCAGGAGCCTCCTCTATCACCTTCAATAATAATGCCAGCCAATGGCACAAGAGGATAGAGAAATCACAAAACAGACAAGATCGGGTATGGCATTGCAAATTCAGTTCCTCCCTTGCAGATACCACTGCATTCAGTTCAGAAATGTTGAGAAGAATTCAAAACATGTTCTCAAGCACCCAGATAAGAGAGAAAAGAAAAAGGTATCAAAGTAGCATTCAATATAATATATTTGAGTAATGCAGATAATCTTTGATGTACAACCAGAATTGAGTCCAAAATATCTGTTGCTAAGCAAGACAGTTGTTATGAATTTTGCCCCATTTTATGACTTTTTCTTGCCACAGCTTTTAAGTGAATTACTGCAGTTATTAAGCTAGTAACATGGTTGTTAAATAAAGCTGGCTTCCCCATTGACTTTGTCAAAAGTTTGCAAAAAAGTGATCACATGACCCTGGGACTCTGCAATTGTCAAAAATCCTTGACTGTGAGGATGTTGCCACAGTGGTAAGTGTGAAAAGTGGTAATAAGTCACTTTTTTCAATGCTGTTATAATTTCAAACAGTACTAAATGAATGGTTGTAAGTCAAAGATTACCTATATATCCTTTTCTTGATTCAAGAAACATATTTTACTTATGGAAGTTATACAGAATTGCCTGGATTTGGTAAGGACTGAACATTCTTTCCTATCTTTATATATAGCATGGAAATCAGGTGGGTGCTGGGTGAGAGGAAGTGTTGAAAAACTGTTCCATGGAAATGTTTTCTTTTAGAAGGAATTGAAACAAAATGTTGATAACTTTAACAAAAGTCTAGTTGGACAGACATGGCTTTAAGTTAATATAATAAGTCTTTTTGAACTATAGACCAAACTTGATACTAATACATATGTGGTTGCCTTCAGCTAACATTAGTCTATACTTTTTACAGTGTTGATTTCTAAATTCAAACAGAATTAGGTTTGCTCTGTATTTTTAAAATTCTATTTATGTTGTCTGTTATGGTAGGTTAGAAGATCAAATGAAAATAATAGTCAGTGTACTGGGCAGCTAAATGGGACACCCAGTTAAAAGTTTCATTTTCTTGTTGTACATGTCATAACTTTTATGTAAAAAAAACTTTTGATCTGGATAGTTAATTTTAATTATAAACTGTGATAATTACGAGCTACCTTGGTATGGTTCACAGTTGAACTTTATTTCAAAACTAGCAGTCCTATGTAGCTGTAAATACATTTTGTACAAAACTATTTCCTCTTTTCTCTTTTTGGAATGGTATTGTTGCTATCTTCATCTTTTTTGGCAACACATTTCCTCTTTTTTAATGCATAAAATACTGTTGTCAGCACTCAAAAAACTTTCAGTTGTGGTCATAATTAGACTCAATATAGACTTTATGTAATTTGTTTCTTGGCCATTTGAAAGCTTCAAAGAACTGCCTTCCATTCATTATCTTTCTTCCTTTAACAAAGTGGTCTCTTTTTTTTCCTGGTGTTCTTGGACTGTGGACTGATGGTAAAGAACATTCCTGGAAACAGGGATTCCTAATTCTCCAAACAGTTCCCATATAGTGTGCTATCATATCTGCATGGCAAATATCCACATGCTCACCAGATCAGTGTTCACCAACTGGTGGTCCATGGACCACTGGTGGTCAGTGAGAAAATTTTGATAGTCTGCAGAAAAATTATTTGCATTTTTTATATTGCACTAAATCAGGGGTCCTCAAACTACAACCCTGGGCCTAATATGTGCAATGAACATTTGTGTTTCTGTAGAGAGTTTCCCCCTTCGGGGTCTTTTTTTTTGGGTCAGAGGGGGGCAGAAATTCCAACTTGGGTCTGCTTCAGCCTCCTGATGTGGAGCTTTGGGTGAAGGCTGGAATGAAGTGCTGCTGGTAGCAAAGAGCCAGAGGACCTTGTTCCAGTGGGACTGTGTCATGGCCTGGAACTGGCTGACCATCTCAGCCCACTGAGCTTCCAGTTATTGGTACCTGGCCTTGCACTCCCACAACTCTTGCTTTGAAAGCCTATGCTCATAGTCCTCAGTGAGGTGCTGTTTAGCTGTTGGGTCCTAAAGAGCCTGAGCAGATAGGCGAGGAGTGGTTGGGAGTGGAGTAGCAAGTAGAGGCCAGCGAGGCGGCCCTCGACGTGACATCTAGTCGTCCATGACCACCCAGTCACATGACCGCCTAGACACGCCAACCCAGCCGGTCATTAAGCATATCATATTAGTGGTCCACAGGATTTAAAATTATTAATTTAGTGGTCACTGAGGTCCAAAAGGTTGGTGACCCTGCAGATATTGTGGCAAATACTCAGCACAGATTTGTCTTTAAACATGACAATTGACTGAAGTTATCCCATACCTACATTTAGAAACTGTAAAGTGAATAATTCCCAGTTCAGATATGGAATCTGCCGTGAATTTACAAGAAATTAAGGTAATCAGAATTAAAGTGTTTTCACTCTTAATCGGCCTCAGATAATAGTTAATATTTGCATGTATGTTTTGGCCTTTTAAAGATAGAGATAAAAGCCAATACAAGTTATAGAAACAATATTTTAAAAGGCTAAAACATGGTTCCACCACCCCACATGTTGATTTTTCTATTGGTCTTTGGAATCTGAAAAGTATAAAAAGAAAACAATCTTCTGTATCTCAACTATCAGATATAATCTATATACTCACACCTATAAGTAGCTTGTCAAGGCTAATCATATTTATTGTGACAGATAACCTTTTCAATACAGGCTAGATATAAGTTTGAATTTGATTGCTTGTATGAAAGGGCTAATCTATCAGAGGGCTTTTGTAATCAATACAATCTTTATCAAACCACCACAGCATGTCAGCTCAGATAGTTGATATATGGCATATAACTATTAATCATTGCAAATAATCAACCAAAAGGAAAGGCAAGGAGAAATATTAAAGCTAGCATTTGTTTAATATATATGAATGGAAATTTGATTTAAAAAACCTTGACATTTGACAAATGGTATTTGATAAAACCTGACTGAAATGTACCATTTAAAAAGAGATTTGAAGGAAACACAGGAACTGATCTGTTTTGACCAGCTATTATGATCTAACAGTGTGTTAGTGTCTTCATTATCTCTTCACTGGCATTAAACATTTTTGCAGTACAGATCTGAAAGTAATGCAGGAATTTTGTAACTGAAAGACACCAGATCCATCAAATGATGTTCTAAAGCAATGTTTTTCAAACTTAGCAACTACAGGAAAGGATAGGATGGGATGGGATAGGACAGGAGTATTGCAATCCCAATGAATTGCAATACTGTAGGGATCTGAAGAATTTACCTTTTTGTCCCTTATCAATGAAGTACAAAAGGAATCAATGACAACTAGAAGGAATCTTTTTATTATTATACATTTATTAAATAGGAAGGATTTGATTAGGCATACAGAGCATTGCATATTGATGCCAGTTTCTTTCTATATTTGAGTATTCACCACAAAACTGGCAGGTAAAAACTGACTTCATTTTAAGTTGTTTTCCCCCCCCATCCTCAGCCTCCAATTATCATATATTGTGCATCTTCTAAAAATGTAATGCAAACTATATAAGACTGCAATTAAGTGTTGAATGCTGGCAAAGTTCCTTGAAGTGTGGAATAATTGAGAGAATATTGCTTTTATTTCATTTTCTAAAGATTATCATAGCTAATTAATGTTTTCAAGATTTGGAATGGGGTTTAGATAGAAGCAAATATAAAGTGGTAGAATGTAGAGAAGTGAATCCATTTAGTGTTATCCTAATTCATAGTAGTCATATTTTATTCATTTTAGCTTAGCAGAAAGTTGTAAAGATTATTTAGGAGATTAAATTTCACTTCTATTTGCAATGTACATATGTTTGTAACATTTTAAAAATTAAGCTAAAGGATTAATCCATTGTATAAAAATATAATTCTTTTATAATATGTTACAAATTTGTTTTGTGAGCTCATATAAAGTAAATGGTTGTGATATGCTTATATTATTGCCTTTCAGCACTTTCTAACTTCTTGTTTTCTGCTTAGGATACTTTGTCCAAATCTATATTAAGTAATACACTTTTTTTATTCTGGAGGATCTGACCTTTTTTTTTTGAGTTAGAATTCAATCATATTCAGTTGATCCCAAATAAACTGTGCAGTTCTGGAAATTTGATCAAGACTATTTTATATTATATTATATTATATTTGTGTTTAATAAAGAGAAAATAAAAAGGAGCCTTGTCTGTGTTAAAAGTCACCTGCCTTTCCTTTGGACCCAAATGTAATATAATTTGGACGTTTCCATTTTACCCTATATGCTTGGCTGATCTGACCATGAACACTTCCAATTTGTTTAGAGTTGTTGTGCTCCAGGTCCATTCAATTAAATATTTCATCTTGTGGGACCAAGGAAGAATGATGTCTCTGTTGCAGACCTTGCCCCCTAGAACAACATCCCTCCAGAAATGTATGGCAACACTTTCTTGGGGTTCTAGAAGACCCTTAAGTCCTGATTTTGTTTCCTGGTTAGTGAAGTGAAGTGAATATTTGTGAAGTGACTGTTAAGAGGTTTATTTCTATTGTTATGGTTGCTTTTTAGCCCATGCTGTACTTTTGTTATTTTCAAATGTTTTAAACAAATCAGCATTTTGAACTATAATACTAAAATTAATGTAAGGTAGTGGCTTTGTTTTGAATCTAGCAATCATTCTTTCCTATTTCCCATCTAAATTAGGACAAGTATGCTTACTTATTGGAAGTATTCCACACTGCATTCAAAATTGTGTATCCTGGAAAGGAAGTATTGGAAAGTAATTTCATATGTTAGTTTATTAAGCTGAGTTATGATTGCCTGCTTTGAAGCAATAATTCTACAGAAGAGCCTTGGCCAGTTCAAGCAGATGACCATGCTATAGAGACCTCAATAGCTATTTGAGAGATTTTGTGAGCATTTGAGACTCAAATTGATAGGCATAGTTTGCAATCAAAGCCCTGCCTCCTTTTTTATGTACATCAGAATAGGGTTTCAATCACACAATCCTGGCCATCATGTCAACTTTTTTGAAACTTGTGACAGATTCCCAATCCATTCAAGCTTCAAAGCTGACAGTCATCAGATCTGGAAGACATTAGATCAGTGGAAGCCTTTTTCCTGACATTTTACACTGCAAAAAAAACAAAACAAAAAAACCCCATATTTTGTGACATCTCTTCTGACAACTGACAGCAGAAAAAGTCCTAGTGGTTTATCAAGTCTATCCTTTAATTTCCTGTTGTTTTTTGTTTTCCTTTTAATTAATTAATTTATTTTTAAACTATTATTTAAAATAATATATATTTTTTGTTGGATGATGGATATGTGTTGATCTCAAATTATGATTAAACTCAGTTACTGATGTGCTGGAAATTGATTGCAAGCTTTTATTACATTTTTTTGTGAAGTAACACTTTCTAACATTATTTTTGAACTTTCCTCCTATGAAGGAGATGTTCATCATGATGATGATCACCAGGTTCAAGTAATTAATGTATGAGGATTGAATGGGGATATTTATTATTTATTTTGGAGGTCACCTGGCTCCCCAAAAACTCTTGGTGGCTTACTAATTTAAACAAAAAAAAAAAAGGGAAATCAGACAATTATTTATCCACTTATGCCGAAGAAATAATGCTGTACCTCAGACCAGTTCAAACTAACAAAGGCTTAGCACCCATCCTAATCACAAACTGGGGGCATAGCCATCGTTTGAATAACTTCAGGAACAACTGAGCCATACTGATCTCCTGAGAGTTGTTGTTTTAGAGCAGGGGTATCAAACTGGCGGCCTGCGAGCCGGATGCATCATACACAGGCCACTTCCATGAAAGGGGAAAACATCTCAAAATGTCAAATGACGGCAACGTGACATGGCAAGTTTGACACCCATGTTTTAAAGGGAAGGAACTGCAACAGACAAGGTACATTGCCAAGGTCCCAATAGGTGATATTGCTTAATTGAAATGAACTCTCAGAGGACAGACAGAAATCATTGGCAGACAAATATCAGAGAGGAGGGGGGAGAGTTCTTATTCCATAAATGAGTTTACAGGTTATCAAGTATGAATTTCCTTTGTCTATTTTGGCTTCTTCTCAGTTTTGCTCATCTTTAGCATTACAAGGAAACACCCTGTGTTTTCACTTCCTGAAAAGCAGATTTAAAACAATAGGAAGGATTAAATGCTTTCTTTTAAAAGAAATGTATTATAAGGTGGCTGCTATCACATTCTTTCTAACAGCAAAACAATTGCACATTTGAAGTATCAATCATAACACAGAGTTAAAAGTAGCAAATGAAATCATATGTTGTATGATCAAAACTTTAGAAAATGTATTAAAAATATCTTAAAAGTTTAATAGATGGCACTCTTGCTTTACTATGAACTTAAGGAACAAAATGGGAGGGAATCTTTCCCAATGTCTGTGGATACAGTGTTTATTCTCATCTCTTAAATACAAAGGTTTTTTTTTTTTTAAATCCACTTCCTACACTGTGCTTAGTCACTCAAAGTGTGTTTCTGCAGGAATCTCATCATTTTTGCCATTAGATTTCACCAATTGTTACAGAACATATTTTTGTACTTACCAGCACGTTCATCTAAAGTGCACTGGGCAAATTTTATATCAGTGGATTATATGGTAGCCAAGAAGTGGTTATAGAAGAAACAAGTTATGCCACAAGGTTATGCTATGAAAAAGCTTAAAGATTCTCAAAGGATACTTCATAACAACAAATCTATGCTATTTCTGTTAAATCTATCAGAGGCATAGGAAGTGGTTGGTTTTAGGGACCATAGTAAATGATCACTGCTAATAATTAAGTGAACCAGTAGTAAGATAGGACTTTGGAAGAGATAGAATTCCTTTTAACATTTTTATGATTCAGCATCTTCAGCTTTTAGAATCACTTGTCCCATGAAAGATACAGACTGTTTTTTAGTTATTAAAAAACAAACAAATATATTTTAGTAAATACTTATATTTTCATATTTATTGAATTCTTATCAGTTTTTTTAATCAAAGGTCAGCACATTTTAATATTTTGCAGTAAAATAATCAAAAAGTTCACAATAAAAGTAGAACAGGCAAGTTTTTAGAAAAAGTGAAGAAAAATAATAGTAGGAGCAAGCATCACATAGCAGAAAAATACTTTGATCCAAAAGTTAACCATGCAGACTATTGCTAAATATGATAAGTTATAATTTTTTAAAAAAGAAATATTTACTATGGTTACCAGCGTAGGGAAGGTGGAATGCAAATAATTAATAATTTTAAAAACTAAAAAATATAAAATATATAAAGTTAACACTTTAAAAAACTAAAGAATGTAAAATATTTTTTTGTTTTTTTTTAAAAAAACAACTAAAAAATTATAGATAAATGTGTAAAAACATTTAAAACAAAAAAAGTTAATATTTACCTTTCTAAATTTACCACAATATAAAATAGTATTAATTAACAGTAGGCTTAAAACCTGATTGAAGTGTGTTGTATAAACCCAACTTCCATTTCTACAGTAGCTATCTGTTGGACTATTTTTGCAACTGTTTGTAGTTTTCTGGGTGGTAGATGATAATTCCTACAAGACCAAAATGGTAACATTTTTATGTGGTTTTAAAATTCTTACTATTACATTCAGCTGAAGCTCATTTACAAGTTGGTTACTGTAAACTATAAACTGATGATAGAAAGAATGATGACATTTCCACCCAGTCTATGAGTCATATGTACCAGATAACTGAAAAAGAAATTCTATTGACCCATTGCCTCAATTGTCTGAAATGATATGTCAGAAACTTCCTTATTAAACAAGAATATTTAGAACATTAAATATTTAGAATATTTAAATGAAACATATATGGCTTAAAGGGGTATGAAAGCTATTCCCATTTCTTTCTTTTTTTTTAAACAAATTTTATTAATTTTACAAAGAACAAACAAAACTAAAAGATCTTTTCTGAGGGCTGTCTGGTCCTGG
>BHEV01022144.1:0-20754 GCA_004319985.1 Emydocephalus ijimae
TACACTTCACACAGTTGCTGAAAAATTTCAATCGGTTTATGGTTTTTTGCCAACAAAAACCTTATCACTGATCGCACCTCAGTGGGATTTTTAATTGCAGCACACATTTCAAACATTTGCTGTGAAATAACAGGCAATGATACGAACCTCCCACTAGCATGACTAGATGCAGACTGAGTGGCAGACGCACAGACCAAAGATGGCCACGCTAGCTCCACCCCTTCTTGCTACAGACGAAAATGTAATCTATTTTGTGGATAGCCCTCGTATAAATAGGAGGGGGAGGGGAGGAGGGGGAAGAGGAAGAGGAGGACTTTACTCATCAAGGAATGACACAGAATGAAGAAACAAAAGAGCTACATATTTGACTGTTGTTCTTCAAAATTTGAGTTCCAGCCAAGAACCTAGAAATTATCCAATTAACATTGTAAGATATTATTATTCATTGCACTCAGCCAGATGTTCAGACTAAATTTGACATTTTTATTCACTTATTGAGTCCTTCCCAAGGACTTGGAATTAGCAAATGTTGATGTTTGATGGTGTCAGAGGTCTCGTCTAAGACAGGGGTATCAAACTGGCAGCCTGCAGATCAGATGCATAATGCGCAGGCCACGCCCACTCCCAGCTCCACAAAGGGGAAAAAGTCATGAAGCATCATGTGATAGCAATGTGATGCCACGAATTTGACACCCTTGGTCTAGGATGTAAGCTGTTCTGAATAAAGCTGCCTTTTGCAATTGTCCAATGGAGATTTTTCTCAATGCCAATGGTATTCAAGGGATGCTCCAGTTGTTGTTGTGGTGGTGGTGGTAGTTGTTACTCCTCTTTCTCCTCCTTCTCATTATTGTTATCTCTTATCTTTTACAACTAAATTTCCTTCACAACATAAGCCAGTAATAAGTGTACACACATACAGAGAAATGGTTGAAAACTCTACTTTTCCAATGATCTGTTCAACTTACTGTCTAAATACAGTCAAAAGAAGAAAAGACTGCTATTTCTTTGGATGAAAATGTAATTACTTAGCCTACAATTGATAGTGATTTGTTCAGAATTGCAAAATAAGAAATGGTGGACTGTGGGGATTTTATTTATTATTAATTAGTTTTATTCAGGGGTGGGATTCTACCAGTTTGCACCTATTCGCTAGAACCGGTTGTTAACATTCTAAGCAGTTTGGAGAACCAGTTGTTAGAAGAAATTACTGGCCTAATCTTGTAAGGAAGGCAGAAAGGAAACATTCTGGTGTTGCTTACAGAAACTGCCTCTCCGTTATCCCTTATTACATTCTTGGCAGGACTAGACTTCCTGTCTCAGGAACCTCTCTGGAGTTTTTTTTCCCTCCTTTGCTGGTACTTTGCTTATGTGGAATGACCATTCAAAGTTACAATGGCACTGAAAAAAGTGACTTATGACCATTTTTCACACTTACGACTGTTGTAGCATCCCCACAGTCTTGAGAGGCCAGGCGTGATGCATGCCTCGATATGAGTGACATTGAGTTGGCCACGCCACGCCAATAACATGACCACCAAGCCACGTCCACCAGGTCACATGACCAAGCCATGCACACCAACTAAGCCATGCCCATAGAACCGGTTATTAAAAAATTTGAATCCCACCCCTGATTTTATTTCTTATGTATTAAATTTATATGCTAGCCATCTCACTCTGAAAAGTGGCCTTGGCAGCTTATGATTAAAACCATAGATATGAAACCTAACACAAAGACAAGAAGCAAACAAGGTATGATACAATCATACAATCTTTTCAGTCAATTCATCAACTACCTCAAACACTGAGCACCCTGTCAAGACCTTAGGCTAACTGGCAGAGCTGGGTTTAATGCCCTTCCAGAAGGGAAAAAGGTGGGGTCCAGATTCACCTCAGTTGGAAAGAATGTGTAATAATAATATGTGTAGTACATGTAATATAAATCTGGTTCAGAGATTTTACCATTTCAAGTTAGAAGAGAACAAGCTTGAAATATTCCTATTAAAGCTTCTTCCATGAATTAAAGGGAGGAAGATCTTTCACAAATATTAAAAGAAAAAAAACTGTTTGTGGGAAATGGAGAATGAATAGCCTATGATCTTCCCACATCTTACTCTCTTTTAATCATATTTGCCCCAAAGTGACATTTCAGAATGAAGTCAACTAATGACATTTTTGAAAATCTGAACAAGTGGCTTTCTGGATACACATAACCCATTTCCCAGAATAGGAATGCTATTCTTCCAGTGCTCTCACTTCTTTTTTCTCTTTTAAATGAATAGACAACCAGTAGAACTAATGATAAGGAACAGTTGTCAGCTTGTAAGGTATCTATTTAGCTTTGCATTTCAAGCCAGCCCTGAATCCTTCAAACATGTTGGTTTAGTTTGTTGCTTTGTTGGTTTCATATGTTTTCCTTTGGGATACTAAAATAAATGAAGACTCTCTCAAAGATAATGAAGTAAATTATTAACCTTCAGAGATGCAGAAAAAAATAGGGAGGCCTTCACAGGGCTAAAGGAAGCAAATTAAATATAAAAAGATGATATTTCAGGGACAAAGGTTTATCATTTATAAAGGAATTTGGAGGAAGCCAACTGGGATTCCAAGGTCCTAAACAGGATTGCTTTGTGGGGATTTTTACTTTTATTTTTTTCCTTCCGAAATTTAATAAGCTCAACCATATCAGCCCTCATCTCCCATTTGTAATTTAAAGGACTTACAGATTTCATCACTCTTCCTTTCTTTCTTCTTGGACTAAATTACAAGGATGTGTTCTCATTCTCTCTTACTCTCTCCGGCCCCCACCCTTTCAGAAAATGAGGCTGCCATACCATTTCTCTCTGAGGACTTCTTGCATATAAGAAGCAAATTTGTGCTATTTCATCTCTCTCAGCCTGTCAAGGTGAGGATATTCCAATTCATCATGAGGTTTTTTTTCATTAGTTTTTCCCTCAGCAGAACACCTAACAGGCTCTCGATGGGATAGCCATTTCCATTTTGCTCCATCATCACCCTCCCACTTATGTGTGCCTCCTAAAAACATCAAGGATAAACAAAACAACATTGAACAACCCTAATTTGGACACCATGGAAATGATTTCCAGATGATTAAGAGCCCAAAGTTTCAAGAATAAGGGCCTGAATGAGGAGAACAAGCTGTTGCTTAATCCTGATGAGATTAAAAGTTTAAATCTGAGGAGTTCCCCATCTTTGTTTCTGAATAGGGTTATGCTATCCCCAAAAGAACAAATATACAATTTGGGAGGAGTTCTTGCAGGGTCTGGTCAAAGAGCAGGTGCCCCAGGGACTTGGAGGGCAATCTTGGATGCCAATTGTACCTCCTCCTAGATCAGAAGGCTCTCCTTACAGTCACTCACATTTTGGTCACCTCACAATTTGTAGGGAACCACAGATATGACCTTGTAGAAACTAATGGTGGCAGCTAGAAAAGTGTGATTTAAATGCAGGACAGGAAGAAAATCTTATAAAGAATTTCAAACCAGTGCTGCCCTAATTCTATGAACTGCACTGGTTATCAGTGAACTTCCAGGTGTAATTCAAGGTGCTGGTTCTTACCTATAATGCCCTTACAGTACAAACCAGGTTATATGCATGTTGATGTGTCTGCAATTAGATAGATTTAATAAGCATGTCCTAAGATCCATGAGAGAACTGACATCTCATGAGGTTTCTGCCATTTTAATATTTCTCACATTGCTATTAGAAGCTATGGGTGCCATTTTGGTGATCTACCAAAAAAAATGCTGTGGAACCCATTCAGTTTGATCATTCCCCTATATTACAATCTAAGCCTTATGATATTTTAATATTCCAATATACATCAACCAAATAAATTTAAATAAAGCCAATAAAAATATAGAAAGCAAGGAAGCAGAAATAAAGATGATGTCCACGTCAGTTCTGCTTTTTGGAAGTCAACAGCTCACAAGCAGGAGAGTTGTATTTCAAAAAATTGACCCAGTTATTAATTTTCTAATACCATTAGTGGTCTCCAAAGAACTTTGTGGCGGATTTGATCTATACATTTTAATAGGGGTCTCAAATCATTTGCTGATAGCTTTTTATGTATAAAAATGATTTTACCGAAAGTCCATTTCCCTCATATAAATCAATTATTCAATTAGAGTCTCTTGTAATGTGAAAGTTGCCAGTGAATCAGGGTTTTTCTCCTTATTTTTTTCTGCGCTAATTCCTTTACTGAAGACATATATCATAAAAATTACATAAGTTCAAATGTCTGTTGGATTTTATTACGCAAAGCCTACTAGTAAGCTACTCCAAATTCCTTTATACGTTATAAGTATCAGCAGAAGTTACAGAAAAATCACACAACCTATCAAGGATTCTGAGGATTCCACAAGACTTTACAAATTATCAAAATATCTACAAATAAGAATATTTCACCAGCTGATTGTTAAGAATGAAAGATAGGGAAAGGAGAACTAGGTATTTTTTTTATGTAAGCCAACTCCCAACAATACTTTCATCAGGTCTCTTCAGAATTACAAAAAAAATAGTTTTGAGTTTCAAAGAAAGATTTTTTTTAAAGTGAGGAATGAATATGACTGGTGTTATGAACTAATAAAAGCGCTTAAATAAAGTAAACAAAGCTTAAAGAAAAAGCAGGGTTCTAATCCTGCACTTCTGATTGGCCGATAATAGGGAAATCAGATTGATCCGTTCTGGAGAATCTGATTGGCTGTTAACGAGCCACTCTCATTGGTTCAAGGGTTTAACACTTCCATGTTCTCATTGGCTAATAGGTCAGTAGCCTGCCCTATAAAAGGGCTGCTGCTGCCCTAGGGTTTTTGCTCTGTTCGGAATGCTTAATAAAGAGTTGAAGTTCACTGTCACTGCCTCGTCTCCGCTCCTTGCACCCATGCGCAGAACTTAACACTGGCGACGAGGATGGGATGCGGAGACATCAGAGCTGACTGAACACTACAGAGCACCAAACAGAGCATGTGGCTGAAGGCGCATCGACAACGGAAACCATGTCCGGCGGCGCCATACCACCCACTCCATTTGACCTGGCACAAGAAGACTAGGACTCGTACATAGACCGGTTCCAGATGTTTATGGAGACCAGCAACTTGAAGGATGCCACTGCGGGAAAAAAGCGAGCAGTGTTCCTGACCCATTGCGGGCCTGTCATCTTTAAGATGGCCAAGGCACTAGGGAAACCGGCTGAGGTGAAGACCATGGACTGGGATGTCCTCGCGCCCCTTCTATGGGCCCACTATGCACCCGCCGTACCAACGCTTGTCCAAAGACATGAATTTTACCAGAGGGACCAGTGGAAAGGAGAGAGCGTTGCAGATTTCATCGCGGATCTCCGGAACCTGGGAGGCCTCTGTGGATTTACAGACCTCGAAGAAGCTCTGAGAGACCAAATAATTCTGGGATTAGATGACCCCATGACACAGAGCAAGATCATGGCCAAAGGGGACATCGACCTTGCTGATGTCATCAAGGACGCTACTGCAGCAGAGGCAACCAGGAAGTCGGCCGCCCGAATGCGCTGCACTAACGTACTGCTCCGTCAACTCGCCAGCGATACTTCACCTCGCCTAGAGAGGCACACAACAGCGACCCACCACGAGGACCTCGAATCACCATCAGAAAGTGATGAGGAGGAGGTCAACCAGCTCCGGTCTGAACGTGACCAATGCCATCAGCGAAATCAAAGACTACCGCACCAATGCGCGGGTTGTGGGGCAAACCACCCGTGATCAGAATGCAAATTCCTCGACGCGCTCTGCCATTTCTGTGGGAAAAGAGGCCACATCGGGAAAGTCTGTAGAAGCAAGCAAGGATCCAGCCCACTTCAGAGGGGAAACAACGACTGCCAGACCACAGAGAATCGCCCTGTGAGTCAGGAACATTTGAACCGCCAATGGAACAACCACTCCTACAGAAATAAAACACCAGCCATTTTATGGAGAAGAGAAGAGGCACACCAAACCATTACAATCGGTCACACCTCATCGCTAGATGCAAAGAAGATCCGAGTGAAGGTCGCCATCGAAAACCAGCCTTGTGTGATGGAAGTCGATTCAGGATCGTCCCTCTCGATGGTTTTCCTGGAAGACTCTTAAACAATTAATCCCTGCCATCCGGCGTCAAGACCTCAGAGCCCAAAGAATCATACTCAAAGATTATCAGGGGAATGGAATTCCGGTTGTTGGATCCAGCCAAGTCCAAGTATCATTCAAAAATCATACTGTGTCATTACCACTGACCGTCATTGACTGTGACCAGCCTAGCTTGTTAGGCCTTCAAAGGTTCACCCCACTCAGGATCGAGGTAGCCGGCATTCACCAAACCAGAAGCGATGACTGGGAGGAGGCCATCGTCCAGGAATTCCAGGACGTTTTTGCAGACAAACTAGGCGAGTACAAGGGGACCCCGATTTCATTTAACCTTAACCCTGAAGTAGCCCCCATCCGCCTTAAGCCTCGTCGGGTAACTTTTGCCCTTAAACCAAAAATTGATGAGCAGCTCGATAAATTAATAGCCCAGGGTGTTTAGAACCAACTGACCACGCTCGTTGAGAAACCCCAATTGTAACACCCATCAAACCGGATGGATCATTAAGGATTCAACAGAACGCTTACCCGGTGCTGGTGGTACAACACCTTCTCCATTCCCTGGGGGGTGGAAAAGTCTTTGCTAAACTGGATTTAGCACAGGCATACCAACAACTGCCTGTAGATAAAAAAACCGCAGAGGCACAGACGATCGTTATGTACTGAGGCACCTTTAAGTGCAACCGACTCCAATTCGGAGTGAGCGTAGCCCCAGGGATTTTTCAAAGTCTGATGGAGAGACTATTGCAAGGGATCAAGGGGGTCATGCCATACTTTGATGATGTTTTAATTGCGGCCCGGAATAGAGAAATACTACAAAAGCATCTTAAAATGGTCCTCCAGAAATTTAAAGACTCTGGCCTTAAGGTTAAAAAAAATAAATGTCAACTGTGTACTGATAAAGTAGAGTTCCTGGGGTACCTAATCGATAAACAAGGCATTCACCCCACTAATAGCAAACTAAGGGCAATCAAAACGCCCCAAGACCCAGAAATAGGACTGATCTCCAAGCTTTCCTCGGGCTCATTAACTTTTACAACATCTTCTTGCCCCAGAAAGCGACCGTAGCTGAGCCCCTACATAGACTTCTCGACAAAAAAGCAACCTGGGTCTGGGGACACCACAAGGAACACGCATTCCGACAAGTGAAAAACTTACTAACCTCAGATGCTGTTTTAATGCAGTATAACGAGACTTTTCCCTTAACAATTACATGTGATGCATCACCGTTTGGAGTCGGAGCCATTTTGAGTCATATGTTACCAAATGGTAGTGCGGCCCCTATTGCCTATTTTTCAAGGACATTATCAAAGGCTGAATGTAACTATAGCCAGATCGACAAAGAGGCTCTTGCTGTTGTATCTGCTGTGAAACGGTTTCATGAATATGTGTATGGACAAGTTTTTACTATTGTTACTGACCCCAAACCTTTGCTAGGGATTATAGCGAGAGACAAGCCAACCCCCGATATATGACTCGCTGGTCAGAGTTTTTAGCTGCTTACAACTATAAATTACAACACCGCCCAGGGAAAGCCATTCCCCACGCTGATGCATTGAGCCATGCCCCACTTCTGGAAACCGTCGATGACCCAGCTCCAACCCTTACAACACTCCAGATTCAAACGCCACATTCACCACCGCAAACAGCCAGAGACATTGCAATTGAAACAAAATGAGATCCTGTCTTGGCATGAGTTCTTAGCTGGGTTGAAAGAGGATGGCCAATAGAATAAACCTCTGACGATTTCACCCCTTTCAGAAACCGGCAGACAGAACTTTTTTCGCAAAAAGGCTGCATCCTAAGGGGAGATAGAGTTGTCGTCCCAGAGCAGTTACAACGAGCAGTATTGAAAACATTGCATGACGGTCACCCCGGCATCGTGTGTATGAAAGCGCTCACACGAAGCTACACATGGTGGCCGGTCATCGACAAACAGATCAAAGCCTGGGTAAAGACTTGCTTAAAGTGCCAAGAAGTCAGTAGTGTCCCACCTAGAGCAACTCCAACAGAATGAGAAACCCCCCGGGGACCGTGGTCCCGCATCCACATTGATTTTGCAGGACCTACTAAAGGACATACGTTCCTCCGAACAGTGGATGCCTATTCCAACTCACTCGAGATCCACGAAATGAAGAATACTACAACGGAATCCGTCATCCGAAAATTGAACAGGCTATTCGCAACGCACGGGCTGCCAGACGTTCTGGTCTCCGACAACGGACCCCAGTTCACCGCCCTGGCGTTTGAACAATACTTAGCGGATTGGGGCATCTGCCATGCGCTAACTTCGCCAGTGCACCCTGCGGCTAACGGCAGGGCCGAGCGCATGGTACAATTTGTTAAAAAAACTCTCCACAAAATGGACTATGGGGACATTGATGAAAAAATAAACAGAATACTCCTACTCCAACACATCACTCTGCACAGCATCACCAACAAGACGCCAGCTGAACTGTTGATGGGACGTAAGCTCCGTTCCCACCTCGACCGGCTTCACCCTTCCTATGAGCCAGAGAAACCCTCTGGATCTAGCGGAAAATGCCGTGAGTTCAAGGTAGGCGACTTAGTTTTCACTAAAAACCTCTCCGGCGAACCATTATAGGTCGAAGCAACCGTAATTCAAACCACTGGGCCCAAATCGTACCGTGTGCAAACCTGCGACGGAAAAATGTGGAAACGCCATATAGATCAGCTTTGCTCTAGGCTACAATCCAGTTCCCGCAACTCCTGTGACTGCCAAACTGAGGGGGGAGGGGATGTCGAAGAAACTGAATTCGAGATGGTGGAAAGCAGAAGCGAAGGAAGTCAGCAATCGGGCGCAATAAATGAAGAAGAATCAAGGAGGGGAGTGTCCTCGCCACAGAGGAATACCTCAACAGAGGCTAGCTCACAAAGATCGGAGGACAACAACAACGACAGAATTAGCAGCACCGAGTCGTCCAGTGAGAATGCGGAACCACCTGTACCAGATATGTCCAAAAACATCCCACCGAAGCCGGACTGCAGACGGGAACCGGTGGGACAGCACAAATCTAATAGACAGTTAAAACAACCTACATATCTTAGGGTTTACGTCACCGCACCCCTCAAATGGAACCCAGGGGGAAGGGGTGTTATGAACTAATAAAAGCACTTAAATAAAGTTAACAAAGCTTAAAGAAAAAGCAGGGTTCTAATCCTGCACTTCTGATTGGCCAATAATAGCGATATCGGATTGGTCCGTTCTGGAGAATCTGATTGGCTTTTAACGAGCCACTCTCATTGGTTCAAGGGTTTAACACTTCCATGTTCTCATTGGCTATTAGGTCAGCAGCCTGCCCTATAAAAGGGCTGCTGCTGCCCTAGGGTTTTTGCTCTGTTCGGAATGATTAATAAAGAATTGAAGTTCACTGTTCACTGCCTCATCTCCGTTCCTTGCACCCATGCGCAGAACTTAACAACCGGTGTTCATGCCAGGTGTTCATTATTTACAGTCTTATTTCAAATGTGGGAGAGGCAAGGGTGGGCTGCTGTGGGTACGCAGGAGTTTGGGAGAGCCCCTAGCTAAGATTATATGCAGTTCAGAGAACCCCAAATCCCACTCCTGGCTGGGCCTGTGCACCACACCACACCCTTCCCAGAAGTATTTATGTGGCCCGTTTTGGATACAGGTAAGTGCAGGCCATGTGTGAAAGCTCAGGGAGGGTGAAAAATAGGCCTCCCCAAAGTTCAGGAAGACCAGAAATGGGCCCGTTTCCAGCTTCCAGAGAGCCTCCAGAGCCCAGGGAAGCTGTTTTCGCCTTCCCGGAGGCTTGGCAAAATCCTCTGGAGCCCAGGAAGGGCAAAACACCCCCTGCTATGGTGCAAGAAGGCAACTAGGCCATGCCCACCCAGCAACCAGGCAGAGAACCCTTTGCTAAAATTTTGAAGCCCATCCTTGGGAGGATTAAGATTAAGCTGAGCACAAGGTTCCTGGGATGAAGAAATAGTTAAAGCTACTTTATTCCTCCATTTCTGAAAGCAATAATTCATTACAGCCACAGACCAGCATTACAAATCCGAGGCATTAAAAAAACCACCTCCATTTCTGAAAATCTAAACTCTGTCTCCTAAGCCCTTTTTGTTCAACCTTCAAATAGGACACGTCATTAGCTTCACAAGTGGCCAAGAGAAGAAAGGCCAAATCAAGACAGTCTTTTCTAATATGTTAACAAAGTCAGAGATAATTTTGACATGCTTGTAATAGACATATCAGAAAAAGAATAAATGGAGGTACAAGATGCCCTCTGACCACATTCTCCCAGTGAAGCAGGAGGAGGAGGCAGCAGACAGGATCACTTGCATCAGGGGAGGAGAAACAAATGATGAAACCACCGTTCCATACAGAAGCGCCCATTAACAGTCCAATTAGTTAGATTTGCCTACAGGCCGGATGTTCTGTGTCCTCAGAGAATATGGCCGCTAAGAGTCAACATTGACTTGATGGCACATAATTAGTCAATTAAATGCTTTAATATCCCCAGATTTCTCCTTCCCCCCTTTTAAAAAATACACTTCCCTGAGAAAAAATTAAAAGCTTGCAATGTTCTATGGAACCGTCATTTTATAAAGCCCTTGATGGCTCCAGCTTAATTTCCCCAGCTCAAGGATGCAACTTCAAACGACAACAGCCAGGGGTTGCTGTATGGCACGGCTGAATGAATTCGATTAAAACATGTTACGTTTAGTACAATATCTACTAATGATTGTCTTATTTATCTACTGTTTTTAACTGGTTTGTTGTATGCCAACCAGAGTAATATAAGTTAGGCAGCCATATAAGTTTGATTAATTAATTAATTAATTAATTAAATAAATAACTGTTTTTAAAAGATACTTTCCTCCTGGAGGTGAAGAAATGTGTATGATGAATCCCACACCTTTAATTTGATGTGTGGAGATTGCGAGACGTGATCTTTTCTGCTCAGATATTCATATGCCAGCTTCAGCTAAAAATTATGTACAGGTAGTCCTTGACTTATGACCACAATTGAGCCCAACATTTCTTTTGTTAAGTGAGACATTTGTGAAGTGAATTTTGCTCCCATGTTATGACTTTCCTTGCCACAGTTGTTAAGTGAATCACTACAGCCATTAAGTTAGTAACGTGGTTGTTAAGTCACATTCCCCATTGACTTTGCTTGTCAAAAGGTTGCAAAAGGTGAGCACATAATCCCAGAACGCTGTGACGGTTATAAATATGAACCAATTGCCAAGCGTTCAAATTCTGATCATCTGACCATGGGGACATTATAATGGTTGTAAGTGTGAAAAATGGTCATCAGTCACTTTTTTCAGTGGCATTGTAACTTTGAATGGTCACTCAATGAATGGTTGAAAGTAAAGGATTACCTGTAATTGTTTAAAGGGCCTTTAACCAGGAGACAGCCAGAATGATAACAATAATAAGCATCAACCATCATGCTCTCCAAGTGTGTACAACCTTGGCTTTCTATCCTGTACTCAATGCACATTCAACTTGTGTCCTTGTTGGAAAAGAAAAAGCTTGAAGAGAATGTCCATATTGCAGAGTAGCAGGGAAGAGATACAGTTTCTGTAATAATGATAATTAATAATTGTTAGGGATAACATTGTTTACCCTAACTGGTTTAGGTAAAATAATAAATATGTAATCATGGTTTATAAGTTAAAGTGTCTGCAACTTTAAATATGGGAATGTAATTAGGGGAGTGGTTGTGAAAGCACTTTAAAAGAAGCAAGACGACAGCTTGCTCTCTCTCTGGCTTTGATGATCCCTAATTACTGCATGGACTCAAGACTGCGTTACTCAAACGGGAGAGAGACAAAGGATTGATTTGTAAGTGAACTGACATAAGGATATTCTACACGGACTTTGCTAACTGAATATCCTTGAATGGACTGACTAAATGATACATGACTATTGGACTGTTATTTTGACTATGCTATGAACACATAACGGAATAAACTATATTTTTGATAGCACAAGCGTATCTGTTATTTTTACTGTATGTTAACAAACATACAAAAATTATCTCACTCATTTATCTGTGTGCCTATCTGACTAACGCTGCACATTCTGTTTAGCTTGTCTCCTTAACCCTGGTTGGGGAACACAGGCTTAACAATAATGATTAATAATAAGTGGTGTGCATGGGTGCTGCAGCAAGATGGGGTGGGGTGAGGTGCATCGAATTTGTTAGAGTTTATGGGCACAGCTCTCTCTTTCCCACACAATCAAGGACGCAATAAAACAACAAAACCTGAGGTGGAATAGTTAAAGGAATGTATAATAAGAACTAGCTTAAAATAATGGCCATTAGGGTGTAATTTGCAAGTGTTAGGTAAGCCTCTGAAGATATTAGGCTCAAAGAACATTCAAAACTGTCAGAAAACAATACTGTCAGATTAAATTTGACTCCGCTTCTTGGCGGAAGCATAGTTGTTAGTCCGAGCCTTTAAACATCAAGTAAATCTTAAGGGCAAGAAAGAGCTTTATAGGACAAGTTATGAACGGAGTCTAATAAAGGAAGCAAAGTGTTATGGATCCTTGAAATAAAACCAGCAAGGGAGGAATGCAAAGGAGCAGCACATTGAAAAATGGGAACTGGAAAAAAAATGTCAGTGAAACGATCAATAACAGAAGGCAAGCCTTTCTGGAAATCAAGGTTGTCCATCACTGTCAATTGTTCTTGTCAATATGGCTCCTTGCAAATGACAATTAATTCCTTCCCCATCATCCCTTAATAGGTAATGTTCATTAATATGTACTGAGGGGAAACTTGGTTTTGTGACAGAGGAGTCAATACAAAAAAAAAAAAATACTCCTGAAAATAGAACTACAGACCCTGCTTTTGCTGATCTGAGTGAGCCAGGAGGTATCTAACAAATTTAATTTCCAGAAAGTAAGCTCAATGTGTTAATGAATAGGTACAACACAAGTTTGATGGGTGAAGTCAAAGGGGAGATACTTGTTTTCCTTCTCCTTCTTCTTCTCCTCCTTCTTCTCCTCCTTCTTCTCCTTCCAGGCTACTTCCCTCCAGATGGGTGGCTTCGAGAAGCTCATAACCAGTGCACATGAACATGGGGCAAACAGGAAAGTTTTGCACAGGGGTTGGCTAGGAAAGTCAGTGGGGAAATTCAAGCACCATGAACAGTGGTTCAGCCATCAACCATCATGCTCTCCAAGTGTGTACAACCTTGGCTTTCTATCCTGTACTCAGTGCACATTCAACTTGTGTCCTTGTTGGAAAAGAAAAGGCTTGAAGAGAATGTCCATATTGCAGAGTAGCAGGGAAGAGATACAGTTTCTGGACAGGACAGCTGATGCTTTTTGGGACCGCAAGAAAGTGAAAAGAATGCCAGAGAACAGAAAGACTCCTTTGGCAGATGCAGACAATGGGGGCATATCAGCTAAAGAATCAGGATGATCTGGAGGCACTTGGGGGCAGTGAAGCTCAGGATGGCATGTTTTCCATCTAAAGGATAATCCATACTTGCCTGACCAAGTGATCTGTAGAACACTATGGAAGTTTAGAGTAAGGAAGATGATTCTGATGGAGCTAGACAATTGTTGGTAGGGAAATTGGGATGAGAAAATAGTTGATCTCTCAATAGGGACTGCCTAATGGGACTGACAAGAAGGCATTCTCTCCTCCATGAGCCAAAGAAATTGCCATTCTGATGATAAAAGGGAGACATGTTGATTTCCTACCAAGATGAAGTAAGGCAACTGCATGCAGGCTTAAAACAATATCATGTAAGGTGCTTTATTTTCCAGGAGATTATGGAAAGTTAGCAAGAGTAAACAACTAATAGCTAACTTTTCTTCTTAATCCAAGTAGGGATGGATGACTTAGCCAGAAGACATTATGACAGAATTTCTGGTGACTATGATCAGGAAGGTGAAAGAACTGGTAGCATAGGATAGGAAGGATTTTAATCAATCCTTCCAATTGAGAGTCACAGTAATGAGAAAGCAGGAGTTATCACCAAGCAGGGTTTTGATTCTACAAGAATACCTAGAATGACGCCTTCTCAAAAGATTCCTGGAAAGAGACAGGCTACATTCTACAAAGACCAGGATTAAAATGATTAGTAGATATCTCATCAGTCTTAAGGGACAGGATAGCAAAAATCCAGAACTGCAAATGCAATCAAGTTCTCAGGCCAAGGAAACAGAACAGCAAGGGAGAAGCTAGAGGTCAAGGTAGAAACTCAAGATTTTGGCAGAAAACAACAACAAGGAAAATAGACAATACTAATGAAAATGTCATGTATTTCTACAGCAATGAAGAATGTATGGGGGGAAAAGGGAGAACTAGAGATCATAACTTACAAAGACACTCTATAATGGAAAAGGGACTACCCAAACTCACTGGTAACAAGCACAATCAACACTCATTATTGATACCCAGCAGAGAAAAGGTAAGCATGATGCACTGTTCATAAAGATAAAATAAATACTTGCCCAGCAATTCAACTGTGGAGATTTCAAGTAACCTCTGTTCCTCTGTTGGGAACCTAATTTTTCAAGAGTCAGAAAGCCAATAAATCCTTTTCCACCTTGCTGACAACTTCATTTGTCAAAAGATACAGGGGGGCCTGCTTTTTGGATCTAATCCTCACCAACAGGGAATAAATGGTTGAAGAAGTCAAGGTGGCCAGCATCTTGTAGGGAAAGTGATTGTGTGTGTTTTTTCCCCACCACACAAATTTAGATATATCATTCTGCCACTGTTTAAATGGTGCATCAGTTGTCAAAGCAGGTGTTGTCTGAAACAAAAAAACATCGCTCTAGGCAAAACATTCATTTTTATTACAGAAATTATTCCCAGCAATGACAATGTTAGTTTCTATCATCTTTTAAACTTCATTCCATATCTTAATGTCATCATCATCGTTCTAGCCATTGTCTACCCACTGCAAGATGAAGCAGAAGTGGTATTCAGCAGGTTCTGACCAGTTCTGGAGAACCGGTAGTGAAAATTTTGAGTAGTTTGGAGAACCGGTAAATACCACCTCTGGTTGGCCCTGCCCCCATCTATTCTCAGCCTTCAGAGTCCCAGCTGATCATCTGGGTCTTCTTTGGTTACCCTGCACAGGAGAACAGAGCTGGAAAGTAGATTAGTAAGGTGGGGAAGGAATGGGATTTTGCAATAACCTTCCCCCTGGAGTGAGGAGGGAATGGAGATTTTCTTCCCCTGCCATGCCCACCAAGCTACACTACACCCACCAAGCCATACCCACAGAATCAGTAGTAAAAAAAAATTAATCCCACCACTGGGATGAAAGCCACTTTTGCATGGATCCAACCTATATGGTCCTGAGCTTTCTTTTGCCAATTGGGCCCACAATACTTGCTGATATCAATCCATCTTGTTTTAGGTCTCTTTCATGGATGCTTTTTATTTGGAAATAGCAAACAGTTCATATTTGTCCTAGTTATTCTCAGATACTTTACCTTCTCAATCTTAAAACTATTATTATTCATCCATTCTGTTTGCTCTTCTACTTTCATATTTAATTTGCCTGTTAGTATTGCAAATTTCTTTTAAAGGATATCCCAAAGCCAACACCAAGTTGTTTGCATGTTTTTAGGATTAATTTTTACAACCTCTGTTGAGGTAATTCCCCATTAGGAGAATGAGCGCATACAGGGAGACGTATTTGAGAGGAGTGTTTGAATAATACACATACAGCACACAGATACACTGTACAGTAAATGTAGGTTTTTACTTCCAGAAATGTTAAGCAAAGTCCAAAATAGGCAGTCCAAAGTCATTCACAGGTAAAATCAATCAGTTTTCATCCAGGGATAATCCAAATATCAAATTCCAGTATCAAAAACAGTTCAGTATCAGACTTACATTAAATCCAGTAATATCAGTCAATTAGAAGAAATGGAGCAACGACAATACTTTCCAACAGAAGGAAACAGAGATACACTCACACTCTCTTCTGAGACTCAGACTAAACAACCCAGGTTTCTGGCTCCATCTTATGGCCGTTTGAGAAACCACACCTAATTACAGTTTTGCATTTTCTTAAAGATACATTTTTAAAATGTTTATCCTGGTTTATATATTTCTAACCCAAATATGTGTTAGGTGACTTATATTCCTAACAACCTCTACAAAACATGATTAATTCCATTTTATGAGGAGGAAAGATGCCAAATGAGTGTTAATACACAAACTGGGCAAGGTATGACTTTAACAAGAAACTATAGACCAATATCATTACCGAATAAAAATTACCATTTGTTCACAATGATTCTAGCTGAGAGACTGAAAATCATTTTGCAAGAATTCATTCATGAGGATCAGTGTATGCTTTTACCTAAAAAGCTATTAGAGAACAAATCAAAGAATATAAAAATGAAAGAATGGGCATATTTTTATTTATTTTATTTTATTGTGCCCTCTATTGTTTATGCAAATAATTAAAGACTGCAAACACATACAGCACACCTTCCCCCTCCTATTTTCCCCACAACAGCCCTGTGAGGTAGGCTAGACTGAGACAGAGTGACTGGCCTAAAGTTACCCCCCTGGCTTTCATGGCTGAACTCACAGTCTCCTGCTTTCTATCCTGGAGCCTTATCACTAGACCAAACAAGTGGTTAAAAGTATTAAAATGTATATTTTGTTATCATTTTAAAGAAACTTATTATAAAATGATGTATCACAGGTATATGTCAACAGATAAATTGTCTAGGATGCACCGTATAAATGCACTTCAAATTTATTTTGAAATTTGAACAAGGGACATTTTATCCTGTTTTGTGGACATGTAAAAAAACTAGAAAAGTTTGGACTCAAATAAACACATTGATTCAGAGTATTTTAAAGATTAATATACAGTTGAGAGCAGAAGAGATTGGTTTGGAATTGATGGACAAACAGTTAGGAAGAAACCTAACCCAGGGAGCTTTATTTTTGAATATAATAACTGTAGTAAAATTATGTTATGTACAAAGAAGATGGAATGATTCAGCAGTGCCCACAATGGTGAAAATAACCAAACTTGCTGAGATGGATAAATTGACTTCTTTGATCAGAAGAAATATGATATCTATGTTTATTGCTGACTGAAAACCCCTTACGGACTTTTTGCATAAAACAGGAAAAAAATGAGCTTATGATTTGTGGCTTTGATAATTAGACAGGATAGATTATTAAAAGAAAGAATTGTGTTGTAACCAGAGAGTAAGAGGTAACTTTATAATTGTATTTATAACAGTTATAAAGAAGATCAAAAGCTGCTTCTTTGTATCCTTTTTCTTTCTTTTCCATTTTTTCTTTCTTGCACTTTTAGCTTTCTCTTTCTTTTTTTAACTTCCTCTTAGTTTACATTTGTTTTTATCTTTCTTTTAAAAAATATTAATAAAATTTTAAGAATATATTATATGTGTGTGTGAAATTATATTAATAATTAAAATTATAATAAATAATAATAAATATATGTATATGTGTATCTCTGTTTATGTTTATATATATACATATACTGGTACATATATGTATACGTACACATATACATATACATATGAACCCAATACACAAGCCTGATGATGGCAGATGAGATTCTGCTGAAATGTCGGTACAACTTTAAAAGTACAACTATAAAGATGTGGGAAAATACCCAAACAAAGCTGAATACCAGATAGATAGATAAAATACCCAAACAAAGCTGAATACCAGATAGATAGATAGATAGATAGATAGATAGATAGATAGATAGATATAGATATAGATATAGATATAGATATAGATATAGATATAGATATAGATATAGATATAGATATAGATATAGATATAGATATAGATATAGATATAGATATAGATATAGATATAGATATATACACACACATACACTGGTACATATACATACACATATACATATACACATACTGGTAAATATACGTGTACATATACATATACACAAGATGTTTGCAGATTGGTTGGCTTATAAACCTCTAAATACAGACCCCATCACCTACCTGGAAAAAACCACCAAATCCAAAATAAAAGCCTCTCCCATCAGTGAAGAGATCCAGCAAAGAATCATCCCCAGAGAAAAATCATCCAGGTGCCCTCCCCAAGATACACAAAGAAGGAACACCACTCAGACCCATAGTCAGCTCCATAGCTTCACCTCTACAGAATCTTGCCAAATTTCTTGCCAAACAATTCCAGCCCTACACAGAATCCATCACCTCACATGTACAAAACTCTTTCCACTTCATAGAAACAATAAAGAAACAAAATCTACAACCCAGTGACCTACTTGTGAGCTTCAATGTCATATCCCTCTTCACCCAAGTACCTATTAAAGAAGCCTTGACAGTTATCCAAAACAAATACAACTCCCCTAAGCACATTCTAGATCTGACCAACCACTACTTAATCAACACATACTTCATCCACAATTGACAAAGATACAAACAAATAGAAGGAGCACCTATGGGATCACCCCTCTCACCCATCATCGCTAACCTATACATTGAACACTTTGAAACCAATACTCTAGACAAATCCAAACCCAAACCCAAACTCTGGCTTAGATATGTAGATGACACTTTTATAATTTGGCCACATGGGAAAGAAAAACTGGACAATTTCCTCACACATCTCAACAGCCTACACCCCAAATACAATTCACCATGGAAACAGAAGCCAACAACCAACTTCCCTTCCTGGATGTCCTAATTTCCAAAAAACCCAATGGCTCCCTAGGACACACCATCTACCAGAAGAAAACACATACCAACCGCCTAGCTGACAAAGACCACCTGAGAACAGAATTACACACCCTCACAAACATATTAATTTCCAACAGATTCCAAAAAAACACAATTACCAACCTAATCCTAAGGGAGACACCTCCCAAAAACCAAGACACAGAACAGGACAACGGTATCGCCCTCCTCCCCTACATCAAAGGCACCACAGATAAAATCAGCAAAATTCTCCACAAACACACTATCAGGACAGCCTTCGGCAATGACCAAAAAATAGCCAATATCCTAAGAAACCCCAAGGACAAGATCCAGCTAGAAAACCAAGGAGTTTATGAAATACCATGCAACAATTGCTCAGCCACATACATTGGACAAATCAAGAGGAGAATAAGTGCACACATCTCAGAACACAAGAACACAGTCAGAAAGGAAGAAATTACTTCTTCCCTTTTCCAGCACCTTAAAGCCACAGGACATGAAATTAATTTTGAGGGAACCAAATTAATCTCCAATACTGAACACTTCAACAAGAGAATAATCAGGGAAGCCATCGAAATAGAGAAACACCCCCATAACATGAATAAATGGGACGATACCTCCCGCCTACCAGACATCTGGAAACTAGCCAACCTCCCCACCAGTATATATAGGGAGACAGCAGCTTCGATCACACTTTGCTCACACAAGCACCAAGCTGAAAGCACCAGCCTGAAGATGGCGAGTTGGACCTCTTTGAAATGTCGCCAAGATACTCTCAATCTTACATGGGAAAAGACCCAAACACGCCAAGACCTGCATACCTGTAGAGAAGGTAAATGAGATCCAATGGTTTCAAATCATTAAGGAGAAAATTATCTGACAAAATTAGAAGTCCTATGAAATGAATGCCAAAAGCATAATTGCAAACAATTCCAACAAAAAAAGAAAAATGACAGAAATCTAAAAAATGGATTCATGCAAATGTTAAAGAGAAAAAAGGAACAGGTATAGACTCTAAAGGGACATGGTGGCTCATTGGCTAAGACGCTGAGCTCATCGATCAGAAAGGTCAGCAGTTCGGCGGTTCGAATCCCTAGCACCACATAGCTCCCATTAACTTGTCTCAGCTTCAGCCAACCTAGCAGTAAAAATACAAGTAGAAAAATAGGGACCACTTTGGTGGGAAGGTAATAGCATTCATGCACCTTTGGCGTTTAGTCATGTCAACCACATGACCATGGAGATGTCTTCAGACAGCGCTGGCTTTTTGGCTTTATAACGGAGATGAGCACTGCCCCCTAGAGCCAGAAACTACTAGCGCATATGTTCAAGGGGAACTTTTATAGGACTAGAAGAAAGGTCACATAAAGAAAAATAAATGGTATGGAGGGAAGAAGGCGGAGCCTCCTCGCCGATGGACGGTAGATCGCAACTCTCGTTCGTGCTCTTTCGTCGGAGAGCCCCAATTATCCTGATTAGGGGCTGAAACTGCCTTGGAGGGGCAGTGGAGTAAGAGGAAGCAACAAGCCTGTCTGTGGGGAGCCGCATCTCCCCCCCCCTGGGCTTGGCTTTTTTTCCTCCCGAAGACGACTGCAGCGATGGTCTAAAATGGCCATCCTGAAGAGGATGACTCAGCTTGACTAAGATTTGTGCAGGAGAGAAGAAAGAGGTGGATAACATCTGAACCGGGACAACTGGGCAGTATAACCAAATAAAAGTACCCCGGGATTAAGGTAATATGGAATTTTTAAGAAAAGAAAAGTGAGCTGCGAAATTACAAAGGGACAGAAAAAAAAAAAGGAAAATATTTTTGACAGCTAAATGGGGCTTCGAACCGGGAAAGGAATTAAAGATTTAATGAAATTGGACTAAAATAATTTGGGAATAATCAAGTATAAAATTAAAGCTGGACTTAATATTGCC
>BHEV01022145.1:0-16499 GCA_004319985.1 Emydocephalus ijimae
TTAGTAGGGAGATAGGTCTGTAGTTCTTGATTTGTAATGGATCGGTCTCCTCTTTTGGAACAAGTGTGATATAAGCTTCTGCCCATGATTTAGGTATCTTCTTCTTGAACATAACTTCATTCATAATTTCTAGCAATGGAAAATTCAATGATTCTTGTAATGTTTTGTAAAGTTCTGCCGGAAGTCCATCTGGCCCTGGTGCCTTTCCATTATTTTGTTTCTTAAGTGCTTCAGTTAACTCCATCATTGTTAAATTGCTTTCTAACATTGTTTCAATCTCTTTAAGAATCTGGGGTAAATTAGCATTCTGTATATTCTGTTTAACTCTTTCCTCATCAAAATTCTCTTGTGTGTATAGTTTCCCATAATAATCTCGAATAATTTTCTTCTTCTCTTTGCTACCATAGCAAACTTGGCCTTGGTCATCTATTAATTGCAATGTTTTCCTTGATTCTTTCTCCTTTCTCACTTTATATGCTAACCATTTACCTGGTTTATTTGCATCTTCAAAATAGTTCTGTTTGGTACCTCTAATTTTTTGTGCTAATTTTTCTTTTTCTATTAGACCCATTTTATGTTTGGTTATATCTATTTTTAGCTTAATGTCCTTTCTCTGTGGCATTTTCTGTAGCTCTTTTTCAAGTCCTTTTTACTCATCTTCTAATGCCTTAGAGGCTAATCTTTTCATGGTATTTCTTTTCCTTGTACAGTCTATTATCAAGCCTCTGGCATATGCCTCCATTATATCCCATACATTCTGGATTGATGTATCTTCTTTTTTGTTTTCTCCAAAGAAAAAGGCCAATTCTTTCTCCATCCACTGTGTGAAATCTTTTCCCTTTAAAATAGTATTATTTAACATCCATCTAGATCTTCTTTGTCCTTTCCATTTAATTATCGTTAGATTGTGATCTGCCCAAGTACTTGTTTCAATATTTATTTATTGAATGCTAGTTATTAATTCTTTGACATCCATATCATATCTATTCTGGACCATGGTAAGTGTCTATTTGAGTAGAAGGTGTATTGTTTACTTTTAGCATTTCTTTCTCTCCATGTTTCTTTTAAGTTTATTTCATCTACCATTTAAAGAAAAAGATTTAGGGAGAGTCTTTCTATTTTGCTTTATTGTTTTCTGTGTTGTGTAGTCCAGTTTATTGTCTGTGATTCCATTAAAATCTCCCATCATAACTATATTAGCATAGTCCAGTTCAACTATTTTCATATGTAATTTTTTATAGAATTCTTCTTGATTGTCATTCAGGATATAGATTGCAATCAGGAGTGTTTTCGTATTATTGTTCATTATTTCCACCATTAATATTCTTCTGTTGTCATCAGTATAAATCAATTTCACTGAGGTGGTCTCTTTAATATATAAAACCACTCCTCTTTTCTTACATTGTGTCAAGGAAGTGAATATTTTCCCTAATTTTGGCTGTATCAACAATTGTTCATATTGTTTTTTAATATGTACTTCTTGTAGGCAGTTTATATCAAATTTTAATTTCTCTAATTTATGAAAGATTTTCCTTCTTTTAATGGCTGAGTTAAGTCCATTTATACTAATTGTAATCAATTTTTTTCTCTTCCATGGTTATATTTTATAATTAGATTTGACAGCTTTCATGGATCTTGGTTCACGTTGTTCTTTGGCTTCCTCCTTTCCACCTACTGCACCTTCTTCTTTTTCAGTCGTCATTTGGGAGTCCTCTTGGAATTCAATTAGTGAAATTTCTTTTTGTGCCTCTTCCTCCCCTCTGAAAAATTCTGTGTAAAATGATACAGTTTTCTCAACTGAACCAATTCTATATCTCTGTTCTTGCCATGTAAACATTAAACCTTCTGGAATCAGCCATCTATAATTCACCTCTTTTTTAAGTAGCATTTTAGTCAGGAATCGGTATTCTCTTCTCATCTCTCTCACTCTTCTGGGTACTTGTTTCAAGACCACAATCTCCTTATGTTTGTATTTCAATGTTTTCTCTCTTGTCACTTGCAATATTTGCATTTTAATGGCTTTCTTTGTAAATCTGATGTGAACTTCTTTTGGTAAGCTATTTCTCATCACATATCTTGTGAAGACTCAATAAACCTCATCTATTCCATCCATCATCTACTGTTGAGTTATTTCCAAAGCTTCAGCCAATATTTCTATCATTATCTCAGCTAGATTTTGTCCTTTTTCTTCCTTTATGTTTTGGAATCTAAGATAAAATTCTGATCTGTCCATCTCCCATCTTAGCATACCACTTTTATCTTGTTTAACCACAGTTAATCTGTTATCAATGTCTCCAATCTTCTTGTCTCTTTGTTTATCTTCTTCAATTTTTTAGAGTCTCTCATCATACTTCATCATCATTTGTTTATCGGTTTTCCCTGTTCTTTGTTCAATGTTCTCTGTTCTTTGTTCAATGTTCTCTATTCTCTTTTCAATATTCTCTGATCTTGTCTGAATATTTTGAATTCCTTGCAAAATCATCTGCAGGGTCACTTTTTCTTGTTCTTTTTCTTGCCTTAATATTGTCTGTATTGAACGTTGTCCTCCAGATGGTGGAGAGGAAAAAGTGGAAGTTGAAGAACCAGGAGCTGTTAATTTCCTACTCATTTTGAGGAGTTCAAAATCTTCAGGTTCTTCTAGACCTTAATCCAGTTGTAAAATAACCAATTGCAGTTCCAAATAAAAATAGTGGGAAAAAAGTAGGAGAATAGTAAGAAAAGAGAAGCCAAATAGTCATAATAATAATAGAAAAAGAAGAAAAAATTTCTTCAGGTTCTTGTATACTTTAATCCAATCAGTTGGTCAGATAACAATAAAAATTCAAAAATGAATTTTTGAAGGAATTAAACACACACACAAAAAAAGTTATAAAATCCTTAAAAAGGCAAAAAAGTGAAGAATAAAAGGCTAAAAAAAGAAAGGAAAAATTCTTTAGGTTCTTCAACACCTTAATCCAATTAAGAGGTCTCAAATATAAAAGGATGCATAAAAATAACCCCCCCAAAAAAGAAAAAAATCAATATGAAAGGTAGATGGAAAGATAAAAATAACAGAATGGAAAAGAGAGAGAAAAGCTACTCCCTTAAAAAGAAAAAGAAGGGAAACATTAATACTAAAACTTTTCCTTTAAAATAAAAAGCAAGCATAGAAATTTAACTTCCAAAGACAAGAAAAGAAAAACAAAGACAAGTTCCAAAGAGCCAAAAATCCAAATAGCTATTACAAAAAAGAGTAAACTGATGAGGAGGGGTAGCACAGCTTAGAAAAATTAAAAAGACACTGCACTTTGTTTAATTATCCAAGCCTCTTGTTATAACTCTCTTCTCCAAAGACTTATCATCTTTTCTTTTCCTATAAGCTTCAACACCAGATTCCAGCTGTTGATAGAAACCCAGAAGAGCACCTGCAATAATACTCTCCCATGCTCTTGCCTCTATCTTATCAAACAGGCAATGTCCTTGAAAAGAAGTCTCAGTTCTTTCTCAGCTTTGTCTGGTCAAAAGAGAGATAGAATATTTCCAAGCCTCTAGTTGGCAGTGTTACAAAGTTTCTTTAGCTTTCACTTTCCCCCTCCTTTTCCAAGTAAAATATAATAAGAATTAATTAAAAAAAGAAAAAGATTAAAAAAATAACTAAAAGGGAGTCTCTGGCTTAAAATATTATAAAGTCAAAAAGGAGAAAAGAATAGATAAAAAGAAGGGAAAAAACCCAATCCAGTTTCAAAATATAAGATCATGTGTAGAAAATCCAGCAATGAAAAATAAAAATATTACTTTGACATTCCTGTTTAAAATCACTGCTTAATCAATTCTGTCAAAACTTTTACAGATTCTTTCTTTTCCTTAGGGTGTCATTTCAAATCTTAAAAGAAAGAAAAAGTTCTCACCAAACCGGCACACTCTCTCTTTCCATTCTCTTTTGTTTCGGAGCTGTCCCAACTTCAGCAGCTTTAATGGCTGCTTCTTTGCCACTGGCAAAAAGAGCTTCTCCTGGATCTACCAGGGACTTTGCAATATCCCTGGTATTGACAGGATGTGCTCTTTACATTCACTGTCTCTTCAGGATGGTTTAGATCCACTTGGACCATCCAGGAGCAAAGATATCGGCTGCGATTTCAGACCTCCAAGATCGCATGCCGTATCATCGCGACGCCAGCTCCGCCCTACATTTACAATCAGGTATTTCAATTCTTCACGATATATTTCAGGTAAAATTCCCAATAAAAATATCTCTGGTTTCAAGTCTATATGCTTTTTTGGCATTTTTTCCAACCACGTGTGGATTTTAGTTCAATATTTTTTGGCATTCGCACGAGTCCACCACATATGGTAATATGAGCCAAGAATCTGATGACATTTCCAACATTTTTCAGATTTGTTCTTGAACATTCTTGCTATTCTTGTTGGGGGGAAATGCCACCTGTAAAACATCTTATTCAAATTTTTTTATATGCTGTTGACATTGTCATTTTATAATTTTGAGACCACAATTTTTGCCATTTCTCTAGATCAATTCCATATCCAAAATTCTTCCCCCAAGCAATCATAATTTCTTTAACTTGTTCTTCTTCTATTTTAATTTCTAATAAATATCCATACAATTTTTTAATCACCTTTTCATCAGTACCTATCAAAATCTTATCTAAGTCAGTCTGTTTATCATAGAAACCTTCTGTTTTAGAATCTTTATCATACTTTGAATGTATTGGTGCATATGAAAACCAATTCAACTTTATACCTTGTTCCTCTAATTTTTGCATAGATTTAAGTTCACCCTTTTCATTCAATATTTCACCATATCTAACTGTTTGTTCCTTTTTATATATTATAGGATAAGAAAATGCTTCAATAGTCAATAGCCAGACTGGGATTTTCAAATAACATTGTCTTTTAGTCTTCTCCCAGTTTAACCACAGAGACTCCCGTATATAATGTCTTCTAAAATACCCCTGTGTTTTAGTCATGCTTATACTTTTATCTGTCCTGTTTACAATTTCATTACATATTCTTATATCATCATTTCCCAAAAAAGTCCTCCTCATTTCAAACATTACAAAACAAGGTTTCCCTTATAATTGCCAATTAGAGTGTGTCACCTTCATATCTTATAATTAGTTCCCTTTCAAATCCCATTAAACCTTCAATTTTTGAAATTCCCTTAAACAATTATAACATTCAACTCCTAATAACTATATTATAACATAAATCCCTTTTCAATCAGATTCTGCACAGTACTTTCCACTTAAATTACCTCCAATACATTTTAAATTTCAAAAAAAAAAGAAAGAAAGAAAGAAAGAAAATAAGATAATTAATCTAGTCAAATTCATCCTAGAAACTGATATTGATCTCCTTACAATCCTTCTCATAATTCATTTCAGTTATATTTTGTAGATCATTAACATACATATTTTCATTTCTCAATCCTTCTCATAACTCGTTTTAATTATATTTTATAGGTCATTAAGTATAATTAATGTACATATTTTCATATCTCTATATTTAATTTAACTGTTAGCAAACATTCCATTAATTAACAATACCAGTTTCATCTTCCACTTTAATAACATATATTTTCCTGTTTTCTACATAGTTTATTATTTCTAATATATTTAAATATCCCTTGTCACTTTGCAGAATCCTCTCTTAATTTTTATTTTCAACCATTATCTCTGTATCTTTTAAACAAACTTTTTCTTTTTATTCTTGTTTGTTTCCCATATTTCTTTATTTCCTGATTCTGTTTCTTGTAAATTCTTTTTCCCTTTATTTTTCTCCTCTTTTTCTTACTCCAATTTTGTCCCCCTCCCTCATTAGCACTTCCTTCTGTAATCCTCCCTTTTGCTTCTTCCTTGTATTTTGTTTATTTTTTGAACTGTTCTCTTATCTAATTACCTCCTCTAATTGCCAATTTTTAATTCCCTCTTTTCACTTCAACCCTTGTTGTCCTATTTGTTTGTTAAAGATGGCCTCTTCTTTATTCAGCTCTTCTTCCTTCTCTGGAGCTCCTTGTTGACACTAAAACAGAATCCTAGAAGAATTAGAGAACAAAGGAGGGACTATCATTTTCTTACAACATATCTAATAAAACATAATATAACATTCAGATGGCTTATCCCAGAAGATATGCTCATAACCTGGGAAGAGATAGTCTAAGGAAAGTGCAAGATTTTTTATGATGAACTGATGATTATAGAAGAGGAATTGGATAGTAAGGAAGAGTTAGAAACCAGAAGTCAGGAGGAACAGGAACTGATTGAGAAGGACTCAGAACAAGAAGAAAGAAATAAGGATGAAAAAGAACAGAGTGAGGAAGAGTGGGTCGACCAAGAGCACAGAAGAAAAATAGAATAAATAGAAGACCAAGACAACAACATAAACAATAAGATGAAAGAAGAAATAAAGTTGCTATCCATAAATATTAACAGACTGAATTTTCCAATTAAACAGAAACAAATTTTCACTAACCTCCAGAAGCAAATATTACAGCACTGTCTGTGTGAGAACATGACTCCCAGGTATGACTGACATAAAAAGCTGACTTGGCAATGGCCATAATAAACTAAAGAACATTACCATAAAGTTCTCCACTTAAGGACAACTACAACTTCACTACTATTCTTCATATTACAGCTATAGTAGAATAGAATTGGAGCAATCAATGGAAGAAATATCATTGTACAATTGAGGGAAGACGAGTGAAATATCCTAAAAGGTATATATGAAAGCAATTACAGTTTGAAGTGATCGGTAAAAGCAAGTTTCATTCCTAGGACCATGCTCTGTGAATTCTGAATTATTTCCAGTCGAGGCTTATATGTTATTTTTATAACATTCTTTTTCATACATAACATTGTAGCACTTATTTAGATATTCTTCTCTCGTGTCACTACACTTTTCCCAGCCACTGTAGAACACAGGCTCTGGCACATGGGGTGTAATCGTGGAGATCATGTGATGTACAGGGTTGTGGTAGCAGGGTGCAGTTTAATAGGTGTTCCATTGTCTGGGGAGCCTCCCCGCAGTCGCATTCTATGGATCCATCATGGTTGTATCCCCATTTCTGCATCTAAATTTAGATATTGCTATAGCAGTTCTCAAGTGTGGATTTCAAGGATATTTGAAAGAGGATTTCTGGGTCCTTATGTACACAAAGCAAAGCTCTGTCAGAACTAACTGCTGTTGTCTCTGGACAAAGCAGCTGATGTGTCCAAGCAACATAGAAAGGAAACATGGAGTCACACAGGGCTCTAGTTTTATTTGAGAAAGCATACCCACTATCATTCTTAGGAAACTTTCTGAGATGTGCTGCTAATAGGTTCATATCTCTCAGGAGATCTGGAGTGATGTAGAGCACCTCAACATAACCTCCATAGACCCAAGTGGCTAAATGAAGCAAACACTTAGGTCTTGTACAGGCTTTACAAAATAATGAACCCAGGCAAGGCATGTAGAATGAGACCCTCCATGCATTAGCAGCCAAAAGTAAGGTAAGTAAAGGAAGTCCTCAACTCATGATCATAATTCAGCCCAAAATTTATGTTGCTAAACAAGTTAAGTGAGCTTTGCCCCATTTTATGACCTTTCTTGCCACAGACTCTATTCCCATGTCAAATACCATGGAAACAGAACATAATACAATAGAAAAAAGATAATTGAATGAGTAGAATAGTTGTAGAATGGTATTTTCCTCAATAATTGATCAGAAAGAATAGAGCGTAGATTTTCTTAGTTGGAAATCTAACAAGTTTAGGATACGTTAATACAAATGATATAAACTTGTCCATTTTTTATTTCTTTTTGGAATAATGTAACATAGGTAGATTTATCAGTAAATGTTTTTAAGTTCAAATTGAAAATACATTTTGAATGATGGCATATTTCAGAACTGTGAAATTTGATTTTCAGGATTTTAAGTAATGCTTGGTGTTTGGGAATAGCTCAGAGAATCATATTAATTGTAAAAAAAGTGCTACTGCTTTGAACATCAAGGTTGGAGTTGAGAATATGCATTTTACCATTTTTGAGAAGGCTATGATATCCATCAATCAAAATGTGTTAATAATGCTTCTCTTTAACATAGATAATCTATATTTTACCATAATGGGAAATTATTAATGGATGATTTGAACATAGCAAGCATAGAGAATTTAATACAAGTGTCTTTATGGTTTTATTTTATTTTATGTTTTTTAATTGCTTTAATTTATTTTATTTTACTTTATATTTTATTTTATTTTATTATTTCTTGCCTTCATTATTTTTACAAATAACTCTAGGTGGCAAACACACACAATACTTATTCCTCTTCCTATTTTCCCACAACAATCACCTTGTAAGATAGATTGGACTGAGAAGAATGACCATAGTGCATAGTGACTTGAATAACAACAACAGTGAACTCTGCCTTATATAGGCATCTCTTGTACGTTTCAACCAATAACGAGCTAGGAATGCTAGCTCTTTCAACCAATAGGAACTCTTAGTTAAGGACCAATCAGGTTCGTTAGAGCTGACCAATCCTGGTCTAGCTGCCTAACAGCCAATCAGAAGTGCAAGGCCAGAACCCTGCACTTAACCTCAAGCTCCAACTTTATTAATTTACTGTATACACAACAAAAGCAGCAAATAAGTTACAATGATTGAGTTAAGTTCGATACTTTCAAGTCAATTCAGACATATTGAAAGCCTCCTGCACATTTCCAAGAGCTTCCTTTTGAATCAATCTGTAGGGCTGAATCAAATCAATTTGGCAACTCAGTAAGGATATTTGAGTTAATTTAAATGTGAATTGAATTCATTAAAACTAGATTTTTCTAATTCATACAGGTCTATTAGTATGAGAAACAGACTCACCAGTCAGAAATTTTACAGAGTCATGAAGTGAAGCAACAAGCAGTTTATTGCATGTAAAATACGTCCCTTGCAAGAACAGGTGGCTAGCAGATAGGCACACAGAGGAATACATTTCTTCAGCTTTTGATTCCCTCCACCCAAATCACAAGTCCCTCCCTCCTTTGATGAAGACCTCTTTGAAGAAGACCACAGGGTTGTAACCTTCCCAGAACTCCAGTTTCTCATGAATTTCCCCATGCTTCATCTGTTTTCCCACCTTTTGCCCAGTTCCCCTTTTTCTAGAGTACCTTTTGTCCCTTTTTTATTTCTTGTTTCCTTACAATCCTTGCTGCATAAGCATAATAAATTGAGGCAAGCATTTAATTTCTCCACTATATAACTGAACTGTGTGGTTAAAACTGTTAACTAATCTAAGTGCCCAAGGTGATTTGGTTATCAGAAAAACAGATACTTCCTGTTTCCCAGTCATGATCTTTTTACCTTTAATGTCCCAATGTCCTACTGAACTTTTAAACACACATCTCTCAAAAATTGCTTCTCTTTGCAAAAACAATACTATCTCCATCAGTTTCTCACACTAGGTTACCTTTTAAATAAAAGAAATAAATAAAATAATCAAAATGAACTGACTAAGATTTATTTGTAGAAAACATATTTCTACAAAAGAAAAATTGTGTGCCTATTAGGCAAACATCAACACTGATTTAATACCTAAGAACAATTGATCCAGTTGTTAGTTACTTAAGCTGGTAGAAAAATATTAAATTCCTTGAAAATATTCATGTCAATAAATAACTTTTTAAAATAGTGTTCAACTAATATACTGTTTTTATATGCTTTGTCATTTTATTCATTTTATAGTGGTTGTACCAGCCAGTGTTGGGTGGCCACATAAACCTTTAAAATAAAAACTTCATGAATATTAATAAAAATTATTAATTAGAATAAAGAATCCATAATTATCTGTTCTTAAGAGATTGCCTTTCATGGGACTTAATTCTCTAAAACTGGTTACAAATGTTCATCTGTAAGGTTAATGTCACCATGTATTAAAAATAATCAGTAATAAAATGTATATCATAATTAATGCCACCTGTTCTTTTTGTTCTGGTGTCTCTGAATTTGCAAAAATATATTTTACCTAACAGATATCTAATTATTAGAGAAAGGAATAAAATACTGGATTAAACATAAAGATGTGTTATTCAGGTGAACCATGATCCACAAAATATTTTGCAATTCTATGTATTTTACTGCTGTATTTAAGTTGTTTCAAGACACAGATATAGAATAAGAAATAGTATATTAAAAAAACAAAAATAAAATAAAATAATAAGGCACCTGAAATAATTTTAGAATGGTTGTTTCTAATTAAGATCTCCAAATCCTATTGGATTCAAATTCCTATAGTCAACAGCTAGTATAGTCAATACCCAGAATTTTATAAACTGTAATTCAGAAATTTCTGCAGGATTATAGAACTACACTGTTTGTGTGTTATGGATTCATATTTAAGGAATATTTAAACTCAAGAAACATGGTTAAAATTTAGTACCATGACTACATTAAAACTTAGTGTTTTCAGTACATCCATTGTAAATATGAGTGTCTGGATCTAAACCATTCCCATGGCATATAGTTCAAGGTTTGAAATGGAAACCTACACTTCAGATACCCAAAAGTTCTTTGTTTATGAAACTTAATGTGGAGACCTTGTAACTAGCCACAAGATCTTGTCTGTTTCTGCTGTCCCTTTTGTTTCAAGATTAAGGCTCTTCCATAAAGCAACCTTCAGCTGCTTGTCTTCAATGTATCTGGAAATGAAGTCAGTTTAAGAAATCCCCTTTTTGAGTTGGGGGAGATGACAACATTTTTCTTTACTATTGTCACTGCAATGGTCTGAGATATGTTATTCGGTGTATCCTCCTGCTTCTTTTCTTCGCTACCAAAGAAAGGACCACTCAACACTGCAAGTTCTGCAGAGTGACAAAGAGTTTTCACCCTCCTCTTCCCTTCTCTTTCTCCACATTTTAACTATTTTATTCTACTGCTATTCTAATCATTTTTTAATCCACCTAATTACAGAGGACCAATAAACAAAGAAAAAGAAAAGCAGGCCTTCACTACTCTACCATTCTGAAGATTCCTCTTCAGACAATGATAGGTAGCCACCAGGGAAGAGTGGGAAAAGAAGATGTTTACCTTGGTCAGAGAAAAGCTATTGCCTACAGGAAAAGGAAGTGCCAAATATGTCTTGTGCTGGCAGAAGTTGGAAAAATACTCTTTAATTCAATATAAGAAAAGATGGGCAAAGGTTCGCGCAGCAATGAACTGAAGATAGATTGAGGCTATAATAAACATTCCTGCCTCTGCACTTCGGGAAGCCAGAAATTTTGGATCAAATCCTTAACCTCATAATAAACAATGCAAAATCTTTTTTGTGAAATGCTCTTTTTCTTTCTCCCACTCTTCTTCTTCCCCTCTCCTCCACCGTGTGTGTGTGTGTGTGTGTGAGAGAGAGAGAGAGTGAGAGAGAGACAGACAGACAGACAGACAGACAGACAGACAGACAGACAGACAGACAGACACAGACACAGACACAGAGACACAGACACAGACACAGACACAGACACAGACACAGACACAGACACAGACACAGACACAGACACAGACACAGAGAGAGGGAGGGAGAGAGATAGATACTGTGACACTCAGTACAATGAAACAAAATTGAGCATGTACCTCTAATTATTTTGAAACAGCTTGTGTCCTGAAATGAGAATGGCCTCACTCTGAATATTTGGTTAAATCAAAAAGGGACTGAAAGATAGATCACATCTGTTGTGGGTGGGGGTCAGAATAATCAGGATGGTTGTCAATCACTTTCAAGAGAATAGGTAGAAGAATAAACATGTGTATGAATACAGGAAATAGGTACGAATAAATGGGGACAATAGAACAGGGATGGTAGGCACAATTGTACACTTATGTATGTCATGACCACTTGACTGACACATACACACATACACACTGGACACATACACGCACTATTTTGATATCACTGGGTGATAGATAGATAGATAGATAGATAGATAGATAGATAGTGCAGAGATAGCCTTCAAGTAATTATGTAATGACTTACAGAAACATCAGCCTTGAAAAACAGAGGGAACCAAAAAAGGAAGGAAGGAAGGAAGGAAGGAAGGAAGGAAGGAAGGAAGGAAGGAAGGAACTTGTCCCATCTTGAATCCCTTTGCATAAGAGGGAAAACTTTCAAGATGCTGTCTTTATTGTCTATATCAATAAAGTAGAATTCAAGCATTTTCTGTATCTGTTTCCTGATGTAGTCTACCAGGATGCAATGATAAAGTCAGAATTTTGTAGTACAAATTTTGATAAGATATAGGGTTGTAAGTATTGAAATGGTGTAGGTATATTTATAATTTGCATTGTTGTTTTATTGTATTGTTAACTTTGAAAGCTGTTAAAGTCAAGCAGAATAAAATTCCACAAAAGTTTTCATATTTAATATATATATATTAAGAATAAGATTTTTTTCCTTTTCCTATTAAAAATAAAAATATATTATATAACAGAATATTTGAACTATTCCAATTTTATTTTTATCCTTTATTTTTCTTTCCCCAACATTTGGCCTTTCAATTATCAAAGCAGCAAGGAGTGCTAGTTTTCTAATTAAATTTAAGCACATTTTAAAGTGCAGCTTGATTAATTCAATTAAGTAGAATTATAAATTACCCATTATATTCTGTTCTTCAAAATATATAAAGATAAACATTCTTTACTTCTTATTGGTATATATTCTACAAGTTGTTAGCTCTTTGTTTAGGACTACAAATCTGCTCCTATAGCATTTACATGCAAATTGGATTTTTTTAGTTATCTTTTTTAACCAGAAGAAAACACATCTGTTATCCTTTTTATTAGAGGTTTTTAAAGCTATGTAAAGATATACATATAGTGCATATAGATATACTATAGATGTAAGACATCCCTATTAAAAACATCAGTTTTTGAGATGTAAAAAAAAATCAAACCAAGATAAATCTCTTCGGAATTTTTCCACTTATAATATAATATTTAAGCTGTACAAATCAATTGAAAACATACTGAAATCTTTTAGGAGAAAAAACAAACAATAACAAACATACAATAAAGTGTTTACATAATTTTGCTTATCTTTAAATTAATACTTCATTGAAGCACCTGTTGATTTGATGACAGTATTGAGTCTTTTGCCAGAGAAGCCAATCAGCATGGCACATTTTGCCCTGATAATGTTTGCCCACTCTTCCTTGCTAGAGTCATGGTAAGCACATTGGTAGCACATTGGTAGCTCAGAGAGTGCTGTAAAGCACTATGGAACAGTATATAGAATTCTTTATGGCCAAGTGTGGTTGGACACACAAGGAATTTGTCTTGGTGCAAATACTCTCAGTATACATAAAAGAAAAGATACATTCTTCAAGAGACAAGAATCATAAGATACACTTAATGATTGTCATAGGGTACAACAAGCAATCAAATCATACTAGGAAACAGTCAATATAGATCATAATACAAGCGGATACAAGCGACAAAGTTACAGTCATACAGTCACAAGTGGGAGGGGATAGGTGATAAGGAGTGATGAGAAGATTAACAGTAATAGTAGTGCAGACTTTGTAATAGTTGGACAGTGTTGATGGAATTATTTGTTTAGCAGAGTGATAGCTTTCAGGGGAAAACTGTTCTTGTGTCTAGTTGTTCTGGTATTTTGAGGAAAGGAGTTGAAACAGTTTATGGGATGTGAGGGGTCTGTAAATATTTTCACAACCCTCTTTTTGAGTCATGCAGTATACAGGTCCTTGATTGAAGGTAGATTGGTAGTAATTGTTTTTGCTGCAGTCCTAATTATCCTCTGAAGTCTGTGTCTGTCCTGTTGGGTTGCAGAACCAAACCAGACAGCTATAGAAGTGCAGATGATAGACTCAATAATTCTTCTGTAGAACTGAATCAGCAGCTCCTTGGACAGTTTGAGCTTTCTGAGTTGGTGCATAGGTCTAAGTGGTATTATGCTTTTGCTATTGCTTGCAAAAGGACTCAAAATTGGCCAGATTGCAAGAGCATCTCCTGTGCACAGTCTTTTCAAGTCACCCTACATATTGTCAATTGGATTCAGGTCTGGACTTTGGCTGGGCCATTCCAAAACATTGGTCTTCTTTTGGTGAAGCTATGGTTGATTTGGAAGCATGCATTCAGTTGTTGTCCTCTTGAAAGGTACATTCCTCTTTATCTGGAGCATTTTTGCAGAGGCCTGAAGGTTTTGTGCCAACATTGAGTGATATTTGGAACTGTTCATAGTTCCCTTCACCTAAATCCCCAGTTCCAGCTGAAGAAAAGCAGCCCAAAAGCATAATGCTACCACGCTTCACTGTGAGATGAATGGTATACTTTTGGTGATGCACAATGTTGTTTTTGTGCCAGACGTACTGTTTGAAATGATGGTCAAAAAATCCAACCTTGGCATACCATAGTACATTTTCCCACATGTTTTTGTCAGACTTGATGTAGATTTTCTTCAAAATGCACTCAGATTTGGAAAAGGATTCTATCTTGCCACCCTACCTGTTCTCACCTAGGTCATGTAGGTAGGTGCAGGCACTAATAAGGTCTTTTATTCCACTGCTAAATCAGGACAGATGGCCCTTCAGTGATGTTGGGAAACCTCCACTTCACTTTTCATCTAAAAACAGTCACCCACAGTCAAAGTAACTGTTGTTAGGTAAGTTGTTATTACTTGCAAATTCCTTTTTTGCAACAAGGATAAAACTGGATCAGCAGCAGCCACTGATCTCCTTGCAGGTGAGGAAGTTTTGCAGTGAACTCAGACAGAGACAGATACCAAAACACTAAGCATTCTATACCTAGGATAAAGAACCCAGGATCAGGGGATGGGCCTGATGGGCACTTGCCTGTGGGCGCCACAAGCATAGGGGCTCCATACTAATCTGTTCAAGTTAACTCTTCAATGCACCTTGTATCATATAAATACAGCAAGTGTATGGCTTACTGAGTATTATTGTGTTTTTACTGAGTATTATTGTGTTTTTCAAGCCTCATGCATTGTTCAAATGTTTATCGTGTTCATTGGTTGTTGCTGCACAGCATGTTTTTAATGTTTCAACATCAATTTTGTTGGAAGTGCCAATAAAATAAATATATGTTTAATTTTATCGACCATTTACATTTTTATTCCTTTGAGTGTTTGCTGTAGGGGCCCCAGGACACTGCTTTGCCCAGGCCCATAACGCTGTTAAGACGGCCCTGCTGAAGATTATAAGCAGTCTTATTAAATATGGAGCAAAAGTATTCCACCTGTGCCACAGAAAAATTTAATTGTCTAGAAATTTTGTGTGAGGTTGAATGAAGGTCAATTTTCTAGAACGCAGAAGCCTTTCTAAGTTTTGTTGCTTTGACTAGTTTATTCTAGGTAGCCATTTAGACAGATTTTTTTTTCATGCATCACTCTACAAATAATTTTCATTGTTGTTTCAAACTTTTATGAATTTAGCCTTTGCATCTTCGCATGATCAAGTTAGTACTTATGTTCATGTAGAATGCTTCTTTAGTGCTATATTTACTATTGATTCTTCCCTACTCATCAGTAAATGTGCTGTCTTATTCCATAATAAAAATTGGATTTTTTTCATCTTATTATTTCCTTTACTGTGAAAGATACAAAGAAAGAAGCTCGTATACAACCACCCAATATAATCTAATCTACTATGTGTGGAGACCTCCTTAATAGATTCCTATAAATAGCAATTGGGACCATTTATATAGTTCTCTAGTGGTAAACCAGAAAGCAAATGTACAAATACCTCTAATGTGTAAAATAATTGAGAACAGATGTAATTATATATCCAGATAATGTAATTCAAATCAACAGTGTGGAAAATGTTTCAAATATAAAATGTTTCAAGCTCAGAATTACCAAGTTCCAAGTTCCAAGTTCCAATCTTATACAAAGTGTTTCTGCTCTGTTTTGACCAGCTTGGAAATGTTCCAAGTTTAAAATTGCCTCATTTTGAACTCAAATATATTTGAAATTAAAAGGGAGCTGTTTTGAGTTTGAAATGCTTCCAAAAGGGCTAGAAAAACATTCCCATAAGGTTGGAACAACCTGTTTCAAGCTTGAAATAACTGTTTACAGTCAAAGTGGCATTTTTAAGTTTGAAATATTTCAGAGTCAAAATATTTAATCGCCACTAGTGGTATAAATATTTCATTGCATGGTAGCAAGATATGCTTTCTAATCTGTTTTGTAAAGCAAATGGAAATGCAGATTTTTATCTCTTAAAAATCAAGCATACATAGTATTAAGTTTTTTCAACCATTATATTTTCTTGCCTATTAGCACGAGCTGGTTCCTTCATCTTCCCTCCCTCCCTCCCTCCCTCCCTCTCTCTTCCTGTTTGAAAGGTAACAATAATAGTCAAAAGATAACTTATCCCAAGCACCTTAAATTGCAGGACTAGGAAATTAGGAGATAAATAATTGCAGGACTAGGAGATAAATAATTTCCTAGTCCCAAGGAAATAAAGTTATCCCTTCCTCCCTAAATTCCAGGAAGTTATCCC